>JAUZNJ010034447.1:0-12707 GCA_034780135.1 Jordanella pulchra | reverse complement strand
GATAGTTTGAAGGATTTAGTCTTGGTTGGAGATCTGATAACTGCTCATATAGAAAACAGTCATGTCCTATAGCTTTGGATGGTTTCTGTCTCTTTTTAACCAGTTTGCTGCTTTAACTGGTTATTTGTCATATTATTAGACTGAAGTTTGATTATTTAAAGGGCTTTTTTTAATTTCAAACATTTTGACGTTGTGATGTTCAGCTTATAATTCAGAGGTTTTTCACAGGGCAAGAAATGTGGTTAATTGACTGAAAATGAGTTCAGAAATCTGTGAAAGTTATGAACTCCAGAAGAATTTGAAGCTTGGAAACTACCAGTCTTTGTTTTGTCAAGACTGATTAATTCATTAGAGAGTTAAACTAATGATGACATTTTTTTATATAATTGTGTGTTATCAACATTTTCTTACATGCTGTTCCTCATATTTGCTGCAGAGGGAGCCAGACCAGTAGACCAAATATGGAGGGAAGGCTGTTTTTATAACATATGCATTACTCAGGTGCAGCACCCATGGGTGGAGCTGTGGCTCCAGAACCTCATCAAAGCAGGAAGCAGACAAGTCATGACTCACTGATCTTTACAAGCACCAAGGAGACTGGTTTGTATTCTTCTTTCTAACTTTGGAATAATAATTAGCCAAACAGAATTTGTTAAAAGCTGCAACCAAAGCTTAAAGGGAAGCAGAGGCTAGTTTTGGTCAAAGAAAACGGAATTTGAACTTTTTCTTTGTGTTTGTTTGTTGTTGCGCAGTTTTCTCTTCGCCAACCTTCAGGAACCGTCCTCTCTGAAATTACTTGATCAGATTTAGTCCCCAGGTTTTATGATAAGCTTGATTTAATGTGTGCAAAAACTGAGGCTAAAATGTTAGAACATTATTTTAATTAATGGTTGTTTGTAGCTTTGATTTATTTTAGGGAGTCTTTGAATTTCTTTTTTTTTTTTTAGGATGGATTATTCCTTGTCTCTCTTTTTTCGAGCCCCAGTGTTTCCGGGTGTTTCGGTTGTCGTTCTTTATCTACTGCTTAGATTTATTTAAAAAAAACATTCAGTATTTCTACTCATCTTCTTGAAACCATGTTTAAAAAATAAGTCAAACTGAACACAAAGTCCATCATTAATTGATCAACTTTATCAGACCAGATGAATAAAAATCTGGATTAAAAGTAAAATAAAATAACAGATGATCACATTTATGCTCAATATTTAGACTTGTATTTTTTGTTTACAGATGTACCGGATGACGATCATGAAGAGTCTGTTGGTGCTGACTATGGTTTTGTGTCTTCCTATAGAAGGTGAGGAACGGATTAATTTTGACTGGTTTCTAAAAATTTGATTTTATCTGTTTTTAAAATGACATTTGCAAACAGACCATAATTTAATTGTTCTTAAACTTGTTATGGTTATTATTATAAGGAGCACAAGAAGAGCTTTGATATAAACACTGCTGTGGCATCAATAGTCTGCATGTTGAGGTGCATACCAGAGATGGGGCAGTGTCTGTAATGCTCTGCATAGTCAAGGCCTCATGAATGTAGAACTGGAACATTTCCTCGTACTTCTTCCATATTAGTTTGTTGTTTGTCTCTTCAGTTTCTCACACTTAGACAAATTACTCAAGTCTACTTAGATTTGATGCAAATATGTGCAGACATAGATTCTCAAGGTGTCTCATCTTTATTAACAAATGAAGATGTTTTCCTCTATTAGCTTAATCCACCATCCAGTCGACTCTGATCAGTTTACCTTTCACTTCTGAGAAAAGCCTCCCCTTAGCATGACACTGCCACTTCCATGCTTCACTGTGGGATTATGGTTTGCAGAGCTGCATGGCTCTACATCTACCATGTAGGCCATAAACCTATTTTTAGATTAGCAATGTGCTTCTGATCAGACCACATTCCTCCACATGTTTGCAATCCAAAAGCAGGATGGCCAGTTCACAACACCCATCATTCTAAGACACTTTTCAAAAATAAAATCAGATCAATAATTCAGATTTCAAGTAAATAGATTCTAACTGATCCTGGTTATCCAACAATTCAAGATCAGTTTATTGTAAAAAGTGGTTAAAAGTTTTCTATGTGAGGAAACCCAGCAGATGGTGTTGAAGTCAAAGACTTGCAGAGTTCACTCCTCCAGGATGAACATGTAGTGATGGTAGCTTGAATTCATTGTGTTGATTTTACAGAAATCTTTCAAACCAAGCATGTATGCAGTGAAAAAACTCGCTTTTAACAGAAAAAAAACAAAGACTTTCTCTCACCTCTCTTCCACATGTGTGGAGTGGACAACCTGCTGTCCTGTCTTTGTCCCAGAGGTCTGTGGGTCTCTGCAGACCCTCCAGACTGACCACTGAACTCTTAGCTGCTTCTCTTTATCAAAGCTCCTCCTGTGCAGCCTGTTTGTTTAGGAAGAAAATGATGTCCTGGTAGTTGTCCTGTTGCCTCATGCTCTCTCCATTATCACACAATGGCCCTTATTAATGTTTAGAGTTAGCATTCTGAAGCTAACACTGATACTAAAACTGTTATGGTTTTTAGATTTTACCGTATGTATTCTAACTATAGGTTTGAAATGTGTTTTAAAATGTTTAAAAGGTTTAGTAAATGGCAATAAATGTTAATATAATATAATGTCCAAAGTGCTGCCTCCTCTGGCTGCCGCTGTTCTTCTCACAGAACAACCTCCTTTGTTCAAGCTGTCAGAGTTTGTCCTATGAACTGAACACACCGGATCAAGGTTTACCCGGCTTAAAATAAACTGTGTTCATCATGAAAAGCTTTATATTAACTCTGCAACAATGTTGTGTGACATGAGCCTCAGCGCTGATTTTAGTACCCATTCTTCTGCCTCACTCAGAATAAAAACTGTTAAAGTTTAGTTATGTAGTTCAAAGTTGTTCCTTTTAGAGGATAATATTACTGTGAATCACTTCCTGGGTAAAAGAAACAGGAAGAGACGCAGAAATGTCTGACTGCAAACCTGAAGCCTTTGTCAACTCTTCTATAAACTAGGCTGACCAGATGTTTCTGAGGACTTTATCGTCTGTGAGCCTCTAATTCATTTATTCTGACTCATGCAGGAAGACCTCTGAAGGATGAAAACAACACTGAAGAAGTTTACCAAGCAGAGGAGCACTCAAATTTTACTCTGCCATTGTTACCAGTCAACACGACCTCTGATTGGCTGTCTATTCAACTGATCAGGGTGGGGTCAGGGAGCAATATTTATTGGTACCACAGCAGAAATGAGCCTGAGCCGCACATACATCAGATGTACGGAGGTCGGCTCAATTGTGATCTACAGCAAGTGGAGAACAGGCTGACAGAATGTCTCCTGATGGACCTGAAGCTCAACGATGCAGGAATCTATCAGTGGATCATTAAAACGCAAGAAGGAAGGAACATTAAAAAATGGAAGCTTAAAGTCAAAGGTAAGCTGAGACGACTGACACAGCATGCAAATAAAACTGAGTAAAGTACTACAGTGTTAGAATGTTTACCTGATAAAAATAAATCACACTGGAAAGATTTTGTTGCTCTTTAAAAGTTTTAAAACTGCTTTTGAAAATATAGCCTGATGCATGTTTAAGCTAATGTCCACAATAACAGTTGCAGTCAGATTAATTATCACCTGCTGTAAAACACAAACCAGGAGCTGTTAGCAGTAAGAAGTAAAACTGAAATACCTTCCTACTGAATATTTTTAACTAATTTTTACATTTATTTATGTGGTTTTCTCCAAATAAAAAATTCTGTATATTGTTATGATGCGAAGTCAGACTCCAGCTTCTAACATCGTTCCTCAGGAGCTCTGATCGTCTCTATGAGGACAAAGGCCTCAGTTCATAAATATTCTTCAGTTTATGTCCTGTAGATGCTTTTTATTTTCAAATTACTGCTAATATTTTAATGACACTCAGTTGTTTATATTAGTATGATGATGAAATTTGTTCAGTTTAGAATAATTCTAAGGCTGCAGTAATAAATAAAAACAGGATTTATTGATCAATTTGGGTTAAATCAGTTTAATATTGACCTTCATGCTTATTTGGTTTTGTGAAAAACACCTGAAGATTTTTTGTTTGCTTAGTTACCCTTTTCTGCTGCAGGGGTAAATAATCTTGGATAAAACTGTAAAGACTCAAAGAAGTTTTATGAAAAATCACCACTTTTTTTCTTGGGTGTTTTGTTAAACAATCTGTTTTCCTTGTTTCATTCCTTTGCAGCTTTCATTCCTAAAACTCAAGAAGATAAAACAAAGGAGGAACCACGGCAGAGGATTGGCATGTATGTAGCATTGGTTTTATTTGTAGTTGCAATAATTTTAGTTGCAACTGCAATCTTTACATCAGGCAAATATTGCCAAGTTCCTCCTACTTACGTAAAATAAGTTACTATAGGGATTATTGAAACGTTTATTCCTTTCTGTAAAGTCAGGTTCACACTGTGTAATTAAAAAAAACAGTTCAGGATTTTAACATGTTGTGCTTCATGGCATAACATGTTATAAAATCCTATTATTGATGCACAAAGTCTAAAGATACTAAGAATGAACTGGATCAGAACGGTCCGACAGAGATATCATGAAAACAATAAATAGAACAAATTATAGATGTTAATATGACTAAAGTTAGATTTTAAGAAATAATGAGAAGCAGATTAGAAAAAAATCCCAGGAAACTATTAAGACGTTGGTCTCTGCAGGCTCACGATGTACTGTTGATCACCTCAGTGTTTGATTATTCAGTAGGTGAGCCTGTTACGTACGATCAGAGGTGTGTAGAGAACCAAACATTGGACTCAAGTAAAAAGAGCCCAACTTAAACATTTGTTTAATCCAGTAAAAGTTAAAAGATATTTGGTAAAAAAGCTACTTGAGTACTGAGTAACTGTTGGATACTAACATCTGATTTAATGTTTAGAAATGATGCAGACAGACTTTATGTGCAAGTTCTGCTCTTTTGAAGACTCTAATGCATAAAGTATACAAATGTCCTGAATATAAAAGAACAGATTCATACATAAAAATAGTTTCACCAAAGATTTTTTTCCTACATTTGGAAATCAATCCTTACAGTGAGAACTATATATAGATGTTAGGACAGGGTGATAATAAGTACGGTTTACTGTATGTTTACCTGATCTTGGAATAGTTAAAATTAGTCCCAGAGGACAGAGGAGTCAGAGATTTTACTCAAGTAGGAGTAGAAATACTTTACAAGAATATTACTCAAGTAGAAGTTAAAGTACAGCACAGAAAAACTCCTAGAAATAGATGTTTTCCAAAATGTCACTAAAGTAAATGTAACTAGTTACTAACCACCTCTGCATACGATCAAGTATTTTCTCGTGATAATTATTTCTTTATTTTCTTCTTTAACGTAGTTATAATTGCACAGTGTGACCCAGCTTTACGGTCGGAGAGAGATTCCTCAAACATCCTGTAAAGATTTTGCCTAACCCCCCTGAACCATAACTTGATTTAATTCTCAAACAAGGCAATCTACCTCACACTAAACATTAAGTTATTACTTGATATAGGTTAGCCAAAAAACACTCAAAACTTCTGACTTTTCAGCAAATTTATTTTTTTCCAGTTTAATGTAGAACAAACTGAAGCAAAGCTACAAGTATTAAAGTTTTTCATTTAGGAAAGTCATGGAGTTAATAAGCTACCTCTATGGAGGATGATTATAATTTACCCTACGGGATAAATATAAGTGTTCAGCATGTATAAGCTTGTGTTTTGTTTTTACAAACCTCTTTACATGCATAAAAAGTATAAAAGTTTATTCTACTGTTTCTGGCTGTCGGTCAGTATCAGTATGTTTACAATGTTTGGTGAAGCAATACAGACAGTATTAAATGCTGCTACTTGACATGCACTTTTCACAATACGTTTTATACTGTGTAAAAATTGCACTGCCCTGTTGTTTCACCTTCAAGTGTTCAAATAGTTGAAATGTATGAAAGACTCAACATTTCGGGAAAAAAAAGTTGAAAACATTTGTCTACAACAGACAAAACGAACGTTTTTTGATAGATTAGATGCAGTCATGGTAAAAAGAAAGTACACCCCTATAGTTCCAGATCTCACTATATCAAAGTACAATAAAGAAGAATTGGTGTACATCAACACACAATGGGTTTCAGAATATAGTTGTTTATCAAGCAGAAATGTTCAAAAAAAAAGCTTTGGATGTAGAGCTGTAGATTGGCAAGATATCAGTAACTAGAAAAGCACCTGGAGAGCGCAGACCTCTGCCAAGCAGCTCATTCCCCGACATATTGTGACCTCCACTTTCACCCCGGACCCAGATCATTACTAAAATAATTCCAGTATCTGGATCCTGATCCGGATCACCACCAGAGGTTAATGGATTGGTCTTTAGCCCACGACGCACCTTTGGTAAAATTTTCAAGCAAATCCATCAATAACTTTTTCTGTAAAGTTGCTAACAGACAAACGCTACTGAAAACATAACCTCCTTGGCGGAGGTCATTAACAGTAGGAGAGCAGCTGCTGTCCATTATCTAAAATAAAGGCCATTATAAACCTACTGAATGTCCATCTTCCAACAATTAAAAACAAACCTACAGAAGTTTAAAGCTTTTCAGACAGTTTACAATCAAGTCCCAGCTAATTAGAGCTTCATCTCAGACCCTATAGCCTCACTCAGCATGTAAAGTGTTAAAGTTAATGATGCAGTAATAAGACTTTGCTGGTTTAATTAAACCGCAGGACTTTTGGATCAATCTTTGGACAGATGAGACCTAAGCTGAGATGTTTGATCATAACACCAAACATTAAAAATCAAACAAGTCCTGGTGGATACCTTCCACTGAGGCATGGCAGCTCAGGCTGGTGATGTGGGCTCGTTTAGCAGCTGCTGACTGGATCATTCAGTCATTAAATGGACCATGAGCATCTCTGTTCACCAGAATATTCTAGAGCATCAACTAAACTCCAGAGGTGCTGAATGGGACCAAACAACCATCAGAACTGAAGTGGGACTAAAAGAAAGCTCTCCATGAACAAATGTTCACTAAACCATTGATTTAGACAAGAAAGACACAAATTTCTCCATTTAAAAATGTACAGTTCTTTTAACCATGACTGCGGCCTTAAAAGGACAAACAAGTTTTGTCCTGAGGTCGATGTTCCGGGGTTTCACTCGGCCGTAGAGAACTGGTCAGGTTCTCTATACAGCTGAGTAGCATGAAAAGTAACTTCACTTTTGTATAAGTTGTAAGTACTTTTTCTCCCACATGTCCACGTGACTCCGGCAGGTTCAGCAGGTTTCCAAGCGACAGCAGGTTTCCTAGCGACCTTTGTGTCTATGTATGAATGTGAACTTGTGTCTTGGTGTTATAAGGAGAATCGGGCTGTAGTATAAAGAGCTTTTTGTGGTCGACCTGATCAGAAAAAGGTTTTAAGTGCAGTCTGTTATCCGTTAAATGTCCTGGATGTGTCCTGTGTGGATGGTTGTTGGTCTCTGTGTTCCCCTGTGATGAAGCTGTAACCCTGCCTCTCATCCAGCCTCGCTGCCCTGCAGCTCTTTGTGGGCGGAGTAGTTGATGGATGGATGAAGGCAGAGAGTCATTTTTCATGTTTTGTGTTCATTGAAATGTTTTAGGGTGATTCTGTAGTTCAAACCTGTTTCTTTTTTTAGAGTATTTCTGATCAGTTTCTGTTTTATGAAGGTTTTAATTGGTCTAAATGTTTCCTCTGTTGACTTAACTGTCTGAGTCCTTCCTATTAAAATGTGTTGGAAAAGTAAAAAGGTTTTGAATTTGATAAAGCAAATGATTGTTATAAACATCATTGATCATTGTTCATTTCTTCAAGTGTTTCCATATCAGGAAACCTTTAACTCAGTTGTTCATAACCTGCATCTCTTCAGTCCATCTTCTGTAAATGTTTGTGTCTAAAATGTTATAAAAATCCTGACTTGAACCAAAATAAAATGTTTGGTTTACAGTCTCTCTTGTATGTTGGTATTATTCATAAATGTTCCAGTGAAACAGCAGTGAGAACTGTTGGGCTGTCTGATATCAAGACATCAAGTAAACTAATAAAAACCTGATGCCCTGAGCTTCGCTTTCACTGAGTGGTCAACACTTTAAACAAGTGAACCATTTTTAGGTTTGTTTATTTCTAATATTTCGCTGTAAAGTTTGACCTTCATCTGAAATTCATTCCAAGGTTCATATTTTTAAAATTAAAGTTTAGCACATTTACCTTGGAGTTCACTTCTGAGACATAAAAGTTGAAGCTAATTAAAATAAAAGCATGTTCTTTTATTAAAGCTGGATAGTTTAAGAACATTTTGTTAAGTTAAAATAAATCAGAATTTTTTTTCTTGCGTTTTTCTTTCATGTAATTAATTATGGAAATGAGTCCAAACATTTCTCTAAAACCTGTGACATCGATGCCTGAGACGTCCCCTGATAAAAGCTATTAAAACCTGAAACATTAAACTTTATTATGTAGATTATTTAGAGATATTTAGCATCTTGATTTTCTTATATGCAGGATAGATTTTGCATCTAAAACTATTTTAAATGTCAGAAATGCTTCATGTTTCCCGAAGTGATCAGAGCCTGGCTTCAGGTAATCCCATTTAAACAGATGCTTGTTCTTCCAGCCTGTCTAAGAAAGTCAAAGTGAAAACAAACTGCTGTACCTGCATGTGGAAACTTGTCTTTGTTCTTCAGACTGAGACCAAACTGGTCCAGCAGGTTTTATTCTTGGTGTGTCAGTACCAAGGCCCAGAGCTGCTAAGCAGCAGGAACCTATGAGACTATCAGAAACAAGGCCTTCCTGTTAAAGCTGGAAAACACTGGGAGGGAATTTTCTTTCAGAAATAAAATTGTTTTGAGGTGATTTCCTTTCTTTCTTCTGTGCTGATTTCAGCACATTTATGATCTCAGATATTAAAACATCTGAACACTGAGATCAAAAAGCATCAAAGTTCAATTCTTCCCTGAAAGTGGATCCAGATTTCTTCTGTTATTTACAATTTAAACAAACAATTCCCCCGAAACTACAGACTAGGTTTAAACAAAAGTTGAATCCACATATTTTGTCCAGAAAATCAATCTTGATGTTTGTGTTCAGTCTGTGTCTTGATGTGAACATGAACAGTGTTCTGCAGCAGTCATTGCTACTGAGTGAGGTCCTGTTTTTTTCTGGGTTAGCGCTGCTTTCAGATGATGTTCATCATGTAAAGTTTTACTGCTTAAAGTATTTGTTGCTCTTTATCAACAATATTAGAGGTTGAAGTCTCAAAAACTGATTTAAAAATGGAAACTTGAAGGAAACCTTAACTTAGTCAAACTCAACAAAGAAAACATGTTATTTTACTGATTTCTGTTCTTTTACTAATTGTGCTGCAGCAGACTGAAACAATCTAGTTACCAAAACTAACCAGAAGTGACCAGAAAGAGAAAAACATGTTTTTAGTATGTTTTTAAATATTTTGGGCTTACAGTGGAGCCTGTTTATTGCAGCCTTATTTCAGTCAGTTTGCTCCAGAGTAGCTGTGGCTACAGTGTAGTTTACCATCATCAGTGTGTGTGAGTGACTGAATGTGGTGTAACGCTCTTTGAAGCTTTACAACACATTCAGTCAGTCCTCTGGCTTGACAAGGGGTTATATAAGAACAGACCATCTAATTATTCTTAGCCTTTACTGATCCACTTAAATCCTCTTATTGTGACTCTGGAATATATTAAACCTTAAAAACTCAAAAAGCTCAAATAAATCTCACCTTTCTGTTCCTTAAAACAATCTTCAGACTCTGAGCTGTGTTTTTATCTGTTGGGACTTGCTCTGTTTGTTTCCCTGTTACCTGATCAGCCTAAAGTGACGCCGCGTAAAGTGAGCTCTTATAATAAAATAGCTTCGTTTTTAAGGAAAGTTGAGCTGTAAGTTAAAATGGTCCAACTGGTTCCTCTGGAGCTTTACCTCTCTCACATCAGTCTGTGTCAACAATATCCTCAGGAATGTTTCAGCAACAATTTATTTTAGTAGGACCTGTGATGCATCATAAACTTGTTTAGTTGTTGATGAAAGCCACCAGCTGTGGTGCAGCTGGACAGGTGAGCGATCAGTAGAAAAACTAATTCCGTGTTCAGGGAAGTGTACTCCTTCAAAACTGCTGCAACCTGACTTGTCCACTAGACGGCAGTATTGAAGCACGATTATAGACTATCAGCACAAAGGGTTTGAGTTAGTCACTTTGGACATTTATTAGGCTGTATGATATTATCACTATAGTGATACATTAGTGAGCATCTTCTAATGCTGATTTATCTTTGTAATCATATCGATTTTCTTACGTTGAACAGCCTGTTTCAAACGACCTGTTTTATGTCTACCTGTGTGTCTAGTCATGGCTGCTTCATTAATTTCCTCCTGTTAATCAGGAGTATCAGGATGAATCTGTTCATGTCCCTGTGACTCAGGGAAGAGGTCAAAGGTCATGTTTTCAGCCTCACTGGGAGCTTCTACTAAGATGCATAAACTAAAGAGCTGGACTTGATGAACTCCAAGCTTAACTTAACTTGTGCTTAACTCCAATAATACAGTGATGGTAGAACTATTGATGCTGTGGTCAAACTAGCAGGAACTCTTTGCTTTCATTTCTACCATAACAGAACAAATAATAAAACTGTTCAAAGTTCAGCCTTCATGCATGTAGAGCAGGTCAGGTTTCACTAAATTGTCTGTCTGTTTATTTAATGTATTTCTTTGCTTCAAGCAGCTGTTGGTGCCAAACAGGTGATAAGTTAAAGCCAAGAAACTTTCTCTGAGAGTTGATCAGAGATCAACTGTTTAGTGGATGGGAGCTGAAAAAGGAGGAGGAGGAGTTAGAAAAGTTTTATTTCTAGCATGAAGATTATTTTATAAATAAAATAAAATCTTAATTGTTTTTTATCACTCTAGTGCTCTGAGTTGGTTAAAATTGGTCTTTTAACCAACTCAGAGCACTATAGTGATAAAAATTAAAATGTTTTTTTAAATTTTATAACACATTTGATTACTTAACGGTGAAGAGGAAGACAACTTTTCAGTGATATCCAGATATCCCTCATCAATGTTTTCTAGTCATAAATTAGAACAGACTCAATTTACTCTGAAGGTGTTTAAAGGGATTCAAAGTTTAGCAGCTACATGGAATATAAACATGTTTTGCTGTCTCACTGCTCCTGTATGTGTTTCTCACCCCCAGCTGTTAAGTATTCAGTTTTGGCTGGGAATCTACTGTATTTTCCCCTTCCTTCCCACCACCCTCCGTTATTAGTAGTCTTCCGAACATTTCCTGTATTATTATCTCACACAATTCTATGGTGCAAAAGCAGTATGCAGTGTATGCGACCCATAGAGCCGCTGCTCTATCACTAATGCGGTGACTAAAAAAAGTTTTCCTTTTTGTGCATGTGTAAATTACAGACGTTCCTGTTCTTAAATCTGCAGATTGATTTTCTGATACAGAAATAGCATCGTTTATGTAATTATTTCATTCCAGATAATTTTATTTCTTATTTTTCAAATAGTGACACTTTAGAAAATATATTTTAGTTAAAATAGGCCTTTTTTAATGACTTCTGAGAAATTTATATAGAGAGATTTTAGTTTGTTCTTTAACTTAATATTATAATTATACAGAAAGCTTTAATTATATTTTAAATATTGAAAGGTATCCGTTAATAACCTTTGGCAGAGGTAAAATTGGAATTTCACATGTTTTCATAAGTAGTTTTTTCAGCTTTAGTTTTAAAATCATACAAGTTCCACTTTCATTTGTTTGAGGTTCGGCTGTGATGAATGTAACTTAAAACATGTAAGCCTAAAAATGTGACTGAAATATGTCAATTATTTCTATGCGGGACAATACTGTATTTTATAATGTATGATTAAATCTTCTTGGGCTGCTTGATGCCATCTTTCTGATAGTGAACAGAATGCGTTCAGACTGCTATATTTAACAAAGTTTATATTGTTCAGGTGCAACAGGGCAAAGCAACATGGTGGGTTCACTTCATGCCTCACAGAGTCTGCGCACTTTGAATGAAAAATGCATGTTTTAATGACACCTTATATTGAAAAGAAGTGACAGGGAGTTATAGAGCAGGCTAATTGTACAGTAGCTGCTTTTGTAGATGTTTTCAAGTCTACTGTAACTGTTGGCCTTTTTTCTTTGAATAGGCTATCATTTGGCTATTTACTTTTACTCTCTAGATTTAAAGGCCAATATCTAAACATAAATGAGACCAATGTTTGCAGGATTAATAAAGTACGTATTCTATCCTATTGGCTTTAAAAGGAGAGCTTTGAAGGAGTTGGGCCAGACCCTGGCAGCATTTGTCCCAAGTTATAATGAACACTTCTAAAACGCTACTTCTAAAAAACTCAAAGTTTCCTTGGTTTCAAACCCAACAAACTTGTAGTTTTCATTAAACCTACTTGATGAAACGGAATTGTCCTTTGATCGGAGAAAACCTGTCTAACCAGAGCCAAGAAAAAAGTCACTCAGATTTTCCAGCTGCACTTTGACAATTGACAAAGACAATTCAATCAAATCAAACAGTCAGATATGTCAAAAGTTTTCTATCTAAGGAAAACCAGCTGATTGCATTGAATCATCAATTCAACAGCAATCCCTCACACCAAGCATGCATGTAGCGACAGTGG
>JAUZNJ010034446.1:0-12707 GCA_034780135.1 Jordanella pulchra | reverse complement strand
TCGGGGAAACACCTCTCATCTAGCTGCGCGCCGCCTCCTGCCCACGTCCGCACCGTCCCACTCTCCATACGTCGCCGTGTCTGCCGCCTCTGCCGCCTCCGTCTGATCCAAATGAGCGCCGCCTCCTGCCCACGCCTGCACCGTCCCCCTCTCCATACGTCACCACGCCGTCCCCACACTTGTCACTGCCGCCTCCTGCTTAAAATACGGTTAAAATTCGAAACATTTTTTCCAATATAAGACATACCCCGTAAGTAAGACATAGTGGGGCTTTTGGGGATAAAAAGAAAGTAAGACACTGTCTTACTTTCGGGGAAACACGGTAGCTTCATCCGCTTCAGAAATGTCTAGCCAGACTCTACAGGTGTTTAACTATTGGCACTTCTCCATTCTCCTCAACATAGCATTAGTCTAGTAAAGGCCTGTAAAACAGTTTATTGAAAGGAATATCTGGAACAGGAACAGCAGTGAGAGTCAGCCACAGCACCTGGGACTTTTGGGGAAGGATTAGCACTGCGAGTGTCCAGCAGTCGAAAACTGAATGAGTCTACCGAATGAACAAGAGGATGACTAATCTCAAGGGGTTTTGGTGGAAAGTCCAGATAAGCAGGTTGGAAGCTAGTTGGTTGTGTAGCCGTCAGATGCTAAGCCAGAGCAGGAACACTGCAGGTGAGTAGATTGATTAGAACCCGTGAAGGGTACAGCTTTACTCGTGGTCGGGGATGAAAAATGAGTTGAAGCTGGGAGGTCAGAGGTCCAAAGAGAATCCAAATCATGATCCAGTATTGAAGTTGGGGACAGAGCAGGAGACAGAACCAGGAGATCAGATGGCACAGAAAGATCCAGAACGCAATCCAAAATCTTGGTCAAAAAGGGCACAAAAAGCTCAAGGCAAAAATTAAGCAGATCCGACAGGGGTTCAGGCAAGCTCAGGGTCTCAAAGCCAAACAGGTCAAAACAGACAGGTAGACAGAATATATGCTGGACTAGACCCATCATAAGGCTCAAAATAATCTTGCATACATTTCTGGTCTTAGGCAGGCTTATGTAGGCAGAAGTGCAGGTGGAACTGATGAGGAATGATTGAGAGTGGAGCAGCATAGCAGATAGAGATGATTAGATGATTAGACCAGAGCTGGTGCACTGAATCATGACACTAAACTCTGTTTTACTGTAATGCTCTCTAACTGACGACCCAGAATTCGAACCAGACACAGAAGGAAAATTTGAAAAATTTATTGAACTATGCGACAGGAGCTGGAAATACAGTGATTGCCAGGCAGTGCAAGTGGTACTTCTTGGGACTTCTTGGAAGCTGATTTGTGAGTGACCAGCAGTTGAAGATGGAATTATTATTCAAAAGGGAATTCAGAAAGACTAACCTCTGAGAAAAGAGGAGAGCCCAGATGAAAGAAGTTTGAAGCAGGTTGGCATGTGAAGTCAGGAAGGGGATGAGAGCAGGAATTTTGCAGGTAGGTCTGTTAACTTGAACCCTATTGAATTAGCTTGGTTCCTTTGAGAAAGCTGAGGTGCATGAATTATGCAAAGAGATGCAGATAGAGTAACTTTGAGGGCCAGAGTTTTGCTTGTTGCGGGGGAAGGAAACTGTACCAGAGCCAGGAGGTCAGAGGTCTGAGGACAATCCAGAATGTTATCCAGAGCCAGAGTCTGTGACAGAGCGCGGGTCGGAACCAGGAGATCAGAAGACTGAGAACAATCCAGAGCTAAATCCGGAGACGTAGTCAAAGGTGCAGAAAACAGGTCAAAGCCAAAAAACACAAACTGGTTGGACAAGGGTTCAGGCAAGCTCAGAGAATCAGGAGGCAAACAGGTCAGAATCAGACAGGCAGGCAAAACAAAGAACACTGTATGAAACTCGCAGAAGCTCATAATAATGCTACTGTTCTGAGGCAGGTATATCAAGGCAAAAAAACAGGTGGATCTGTTGAGGGAGGATTAAGAGCAACGTAGTGAAGCACGTGAAGGTGATGTGGTGATTAGACCACTGCTGGTGCACAGATTCATGACATTTACTTACCACAGATCCAAAGTCAACATGGGTGGATTTAAGACTATAACTTAACTGTAACTATATGTCTACTCTGACCTGGACCTCAAATATCAATCCATTTTCTATACAGCACTGAGCCAGCACCTCTTTGCAGATGTTCTCATGATCAAAAATAGAGAAAGTTACATGTAAGCCATATACTTTCACAAAAGGTGAACTCAGACTGTAATTTGTATCAACATGCAAAGTCGCTAATTCAAATAAGCCTTAAAATGACCATTTACATCAAATGATGAGGTTGATCAGAAGTCCTCATCACTCAACTTTAAAATGACATAGGAATACTTGCTATTGATCTTTTCTTGAGTTGTTTATGTGTCCACATTTCCCTACCTCATTCACATGCAAAGGGTGTGGTATGCCCCCCTTATCATCTGCTTCAGGCCTGGGAGAGAATGGAGAAGTTTCACTCTCTGGATACTGATCTAATTTTGTTGTCATGATTTCTGGTTTTCTACAAAGACAAAACAACATTAAAGCATCAGTTTATCAGAATATTTATTTTTCGCTTTAGCAAATTGGAATTTCTGCATTTAAAGAAAGATCATTTGAAAAAAATCTTCCCAGAAAACTAATATCATCTAATATACTGTGAAAACAGACAAATTGGGATTAAGAAACCGTGCAACACATCCATATCACATTATGCTGCAGGGGGGAAACATAAGCCTGCATTCTATATCCAGTTCATCATTCACAGATAATGCAATACTTAAGTGAAGGGGAAAATACTAAGCTCTCACATCACAAAGAACTCAGACTCCCATTTTCTCTTAGCACTCTCATTTCTCCTTCCCTATGGGATCACACTGGATGCATCCATCAAGTTAATTAAACAGAGTGTTCTATAATTAAGAGGAATTTTAATAGGCAGGCAGCAGGAAACAGGTCAGGATAGATTGCAGTGAAGTGCTGAATAAACATGGATGAGAATGTAAGAGATGCAACGTCTGAAGCCTTCCTAAAGCTAATCAGGAAAAGCTATATATCAAATCACTGGAGTGGCTACATTACTGCTGTTAAGAATGTGTATTTACATGCGTGAAAGCATTGAGTGTGCTTACATGTACAAAAGCACACAGTATTACAAGAAAGTACCAGCACTGTTGTGTCAGCTCTTGCTGGGTGAAAAAAAAGGAAAACCACCAGTAGGGGGCCCTGTTGTATGATCACAAGAAATTTTGTGGAACCTCATTCTGGAGAGAGAGAGAGAGAGAGAGAGAGAGAGAGAGAGAGAGAGAGAGAGAAAACAGGGAATGGAAAATAAGTTTCTGGCTGACAAAACAAAAATGTATTTGTTTATCAACTCAATTCAGAGTTCATAGGCAAATAATGGCAGTTCCATTTGTTTCAGAAGTAAATTAGCTTTTAATCAATTTTAATTATTTTTTTATCCCTAAACATCCAGAGTAACAAGTCTGTTCAGTATAGTTCTTAAAGTAAACCAGCAAATTTGTCTTGTTGCAGTAGCAATCGGACACAAAAACAACAATAATTAGTGTCGTCTACATCAAAAAGGAATGTAAAAACTAAGTAGATTACAGGACAATAATGAGGGGAAGTACAAGTTTAAAAAGACTTAACATGCAAAAAAGAAATACCAAATAAACATAAAAAGACTGGACAACAAAATGACATTCTTTAAAGAATAACATTGCCAATAGACATTTTTTGGTATTTTAATTCTTTTTTTTTTTTTTTTTTTTTTTTTTGTGTTTATTATCATTGTGGAGAGAAAGGATTTCCTGTAGTAGTCTGTTTTACAACGATCTGAAGAAGCCTCTGACTGTCTTGTGCCACAGCCTCAGTTCCACCTGCTATGAAAAACATTGGGTTTTTCATTGTACGAGCATACCTCTCACTTGAAATGCTTTACTGCCATGAAGTTAAGCAAAGTGTCAAGAACAGAGTTGTAATGATAATATGTTGTACTGCACTTCTTTACAAAGAGAAAAATAGGAAATAAATCTCAAAAAGTTCAATCAGTTCAATGTTTGTTTATATAATGCCAAATCGTAATGCATGGCATCTCAAGGCACTTCACAGAGACAATTCAATCAAATGATACAGTGACATCGAAGTTTTCATTCTAAGTAAACCTGGTGATTGCATAGAGTCACAGACTTTCAGGACACGCTTCTACTGGATGAGCATGTGGTGACAGTAGATACTCTCTTTCACACTAAGCATGCATGCAGCGAGAGTGGAAAGGAACAGCTCTCTTTTAACAGGAAGAAATCTCAAGCAGAACCAGGCTCATTGTGACTGGGCCTCTACAAAGGTGGACTGAAGGTTCAAGTATAGAGAACCAGACATACAAAAGGAACATAGAAGCTAGGGTTGAGCCAGATATTTGTTTTAGACAAGTATCCTGTACGGATAGACTATTTTTGAAGAGTACGAGCATGATACGAGTAAAACTCGTCAATAGCCCTGCTTGTGCTGAAGAAAAAAATCCCCTTTAGATAGCTGTCTTGCTGGTGTCTTCACGTTTTGTGTTTGGCCAGTCACAAACAGCACCTGCCCCTCCCCACACAGACATACATCTCTGAGGGTGCAATGAGCTGTGTTTTTTTTTTTTTTTTTTTAATTGTCAGGTACTCTTTCTCTTTAGATCTGTCTTTCATACAATGTCTGAGGGTACTTCTGCTACACTGAACCACACAATATGATTCGTACTAGTAGCCCCTACTTTGCCCCTTCTGAGACCCATACTGCATGTGATGATGGAGGTCCTACTCCACCAAAAACCAAGAAGACCTCTGCTGTATGGATCTATTTCACTGTTTATGAGCATGAGCCCTCCAAACCCATGTGTAAGCTTTTCAATTCGAAAATAAGTAAAGAAAAAGATCAAAAATATACAGCTCAACATCTCTACATAACCATCTGTTATGTCCAGAATGTTACGAATAATAATTTAAAAAAATCAGAAAAAAAATATGTTTGATCATTAAGAAAAAGTAATGTGCTGAGTATGAATCAACTTGTTAACGCATACTTTGTAATTCCTAATTTCTGACTTCATACCTTAATTTCATTCATGCTCTTAAAAAATTATGTTCTGGGTTGATGAAAAACTTGTTCTAAAAATAGTTATTTACTATAGATCTCTTTACAGTTGCTAATGTCATGATCCAAAGACTGTTAGTCTGTTTTTTTTGTTTGTTTTTTTTTCATTTCTGCACCTCCTTGTTTTTCCCACCAAATGGAGACAGGGGCAAATGGGTGTGCGGTGTGGCTCCTGGTAACGCAGGTGTTTCCCATCAGCGCTCATCACTGCCAGAGTATATCTTCCTGCTGCAATCAGTAGTCGGAGCCGAGTGTTTGAGATTTGATGGTACTGTAGCCTCCTGAGCTACAAGACTATCTCTGTGCTCTCTGGCCAAACTAGTTTCAGTGAGAAACTAATCTCTTGTGTTTTCCTCCTCGTTGCCTTCAGGTTCTGTAGGGAAGTCTGGACGCCGTCTGCTCCTGGCTTCCCCTCTCAGACTCCTTCCTCGGGACGCCGTGGTGTTTACCCACTGGATGCCCGAACTCTCTGACTGCTTCCTCGTTGTTCATCTGGATCCTCAAAGCCCTGCTACTGACAGCAGCACCGCTTCTGGACTCAACCATCCATCTGAGCCGACCTGTCCGTTTCCCACCGCACACCTCCGTTACCTCTGGACCCATACTGGAAACAAGACCCCAGACCTTGATAACCCTCTCCCTAAATCGACCAATACCTACCGAAAAGTAAGAACCGAACCATACAACTTCTAGTGCTCAGTTTCCCCATCGACCAAGAACTCACCTTATTCTCTTCCTAGCGACTGCATCTGCTGACCAAACTCTTCCCTCCCGGATCTGGCTTGTGTTTTCACTGCTCTGTTCCTCTACTTTCAATAAACGGTTAAAATCTAAGAATACTCCTGTAGTTGTGTTCTGCATGTGGGTTCAACAATTCAAAAATAAACCCATCATGACAGCTAAACATTGTGAAGTATTTCGGTGGGCTGAGTTTATTAAAAATATTCCCAGTTCCGCTTGAACCACACCTACTTCGGGTTTAGGCCCCACCCATGCTGAATAGTGATACAGATAATTTTGATGGTTGAACAGATACAAATACAGATACAGACAGTGATGTACTCTTTTATCCCTAACAGAAGCACTGATCCAAAAATACTTTCTATGTTAGAATAGATAACGGTAAACTAGCTTTACCAATGGCTCTGTTTCGAAAAGAAACTCAAGTTGAAGAGTTCTGAGCCAGTTTTTATGTCAAAGGGAGGACCGCGAGCACATACAGTTAGTCACAGTAAAAGCTGAGCCCATAACTGTGTCTAGGAGATAAACAGGACTAAACACTGTAAAAAAAAATCAAAAAGCCCAGAAGAAAAGGGTTATTTAAAGGATGATTTGTAAGTAAAGATTATGAGTTTTGCCATTTTACCAGTCAAAAATAGAGTAAATCTGCAAAGGCCAAGTGTGTGATGATCTACAATATATGATTATCCATTTATCTAATAATAAAAAAAATTAGAAAAAAAAATAATTTAAAGCAGGAGATTTAATTTTGTTTCCTTGGGTTACTTTCCTGACTGATAAATTATTATTTGGGTTACATTAATTAAGTATATCACTTAATTATGAAACTCAACTGCATTAAAAATAAACAAAGACACCTTAAGCTTCATAGTTTCTCTCTTGCTGGAGTTGTTCCAGATGGACAGACTGCAGGATCTATATGTGCTGTTATACTGCACCTATCTGTTGATAGGACAAAAGAGTTTGCTTTACAGACAATCCCATCTCCGAGGACTATGGTGTAATTACTGATAGCAATGTAATTAGCTGAACATGGCAAGATAAGGCAGGTTTTGTGTGAGAGAAAGAGATTTTACAGAGGTGAGGTCTATATTTAATTAGCATGACGACCTGTTAGGCTGGTTGTTAAGAGAGGGAAAGGGTGAAGAAATAGAAGAGGGTTTGGTTGAGGTTAAAGTATTAAAGAGATGCAGAGGCAGGGTAGAGGGAGCATGGGCTAGGGCAAAGAAAAGAAGACAAATAAGCAATGTAAAGCCCTGAGAGGAGAAGAAAGGGAGAGATGAAAAGAAAGAATACCAATAGATGGAAGAGGTTGAGGGAAAAAAGCTGATTGAGGGTGATAAATCTTGCAGAGCTGTTAGTTATTTGGTTCAAGGCCACAAGTGGACTACTACAGTATTCACAGTTCATTCCAGAAGAGCCAAAGCAAAGGCCTGAAAGAGGCACACTGTAAAGTTTATAAAGCACACCATCAGTAAATGTGCCTTCCCCAGAGAATTTATAATGGCTTTGGCTCCATTCAATTCAGAGGCTTAAATGTATAGCTCTGTACTGATGCATTTCAATGGGCACTTTTAATGCATGGCAGAGATCCCTACTGATCTTAGCCCTGAATCTCTTTTTTTTGGTATCCAAATAAAATCTGACAGATTTCTTTCGTTCTATCAGTTAAGTAGACCCTACGGAGAGGCTAACCTCTAACCTCTTTTCCTATGTCAGTCATAAAAACAGTAAAAGACAAGTACAGTTCAAAAAATGGTAATGTTGGAAAAGTTCTGTTTTTTCATCCAATTTCTCTTAGATTAATTGCACATAAAATGAATATTTAAAACCTTTATTTCTTGTATTATGATGATCATTCCCAGTGGCTTCCAAATAATGAAACACAAGAAATGTGTTTCAACGAAAACTAAAATATTGTGAAAATTTGGAAAAATAAAAGCATTAAAAGAATTATGCAAAGGTTTTCTTCTCAATAGTTTCTTAGTATATAGGTCAGTAGACTAGATATTCAAACAAGTGTTGACTGGACAAATATTCAAATGTCCGACATTAACACCCTCCACAAGGGTAAAGGTATTAACTGAAGAAGCAGTTTGTTGATTCCAAATACACCACTAACCCAAAGACACTGAACACTCTTTTTGTTTTCTCATTTCCACACAGGCAGAGGTAGAAAGTATCTTTAAAAGCTTGAAACCTACCACATGCTCACTGGATCCTCTACCCACACCACAGCTGAAATCAAACATCACAGCCATCAACTCTATGCTCTCATCACATCACTCCAGCTCTCAAAAACCTGCCGTTTCTCCCAAAAGTTATTGAGAAAGTCGTAGCAGCCCAATTCCACAACCATCGTCACACCTATAACCTGTATGAGAAATTCCAGTTGTTTTCCTGTCAATCCAAGGCATGGAGACAGTCCAGGTCTTTGTCATGAATTACTATCAGCTCTGCCCCCTCCACCTCAGGATTGTCTGGAATAAATACAAGGATTGCTGGCTTAGAACTTTCTACAGTTAAAAAGTAGCAAAACTGAGGCAATCCTCATTGGCACCCAACATCAAATCCCATAACCCTCCCTTAGCAGTAAACTTTTGGTAACATTAATAACCTTTACTTGTCACTGGCTGCTTATTCAATACAGAATTGCCTATCAACTCTGCTTGCCCACTTATCACTAGTCCATGGAACTGTCCCTGCTTACCTAAGCAAGTTACACCACACACCAACTTACGAAACATCTGCTCAACCACCTCCTTATTATGCCCTAACCAACCGAGTACCAAACTCTCCAAAAGAGACAAGGCCCTCCAGGTTGATGCCCCTTAACCCTGGAATGCCTTCCCAGAGATCTTCAGGGTCCCACAAAGTGCATTTTAGAAATGTTATTATGATTTTATTTGAGTAATAAGGTTCATGGTGATTATAAAATTCAGTTTTTAATTTCTGTACTATTCAGTGAGGTTGTTTTTATGCCTATGCTCTGTAGCACATTGAGATTTCTTTGAAATGTAAAGAGCATTATAAATAAATATCAGTATTTATTATTAAGTGCAGTATATTCATAAAATATTTGCAAGAAATAAATAAATGCAGTACCGAAATTTGCATAAGAAGCAGGGACAACAAGCCTTGAGAGGATGGTAGAACATTCTCTCAAGGCTTGGGGAGCTTCACTAGGAGTGGTGTTAGTCTTGAGTCAGTACATCATGAAGCATTATGGAAAGACAAATCTTTTTCATAGGCAACGAGCATCTAACTGGTCTTTTTTATACAATAATAAATTTCACATTTATTTGAAATTCAAGCTCCAAGTGTATGAGGGAAGAGTGAAGAGCCACTCAATCTACTTTGCTTGAAGTCCAGTGTGAAGCTTCTCCAGTCAGTTATAACATAGTATACCATGTCAGGACATGTTGAAGCTCTTTATGCTTCTGTCCAATAACAAGCTTAACGGTGATGCTAATTTTAATATCCAATAGGACTTGCACCTGCCAAACTCAGCTGTTTCACTGACCATGATCTGCCTGATTGGTCAGCTGTTGATTATGTTATATATGATAAAACCTGTGGGGAAATTTTCACTGGTATAGAACATTTGAATGAGTCTTTTATAAAGTTTTAACAACTATAAGCAATCTCAGCACTATTGTTTTTTCATCTTCAGTTTATCTTGTTTTAATAATAACTGTAGAAGCATACATGATTTGTGTAAATATAAGATTACCCTGTAGTTTGAACATGTTGAAGTAAAATAAAAGAAATACAATAATGGTCACTCACTTCTGACATCACATCCTGTAATCAAGGTCATGTAAACAACTGTTTCTTGTT
This sequence comes from Jordanella pulchra, assembly GCA_034780135.1. Taxonomy (NCBI): domain Eukaryota; kingdom Metazoa; phylum Chordata; class Actinopteri; order Cyprinodontiformes; family Cyprinodontidae; genus Jordanella; species Jordanella pulchra. The sequence goes on along the minus strand of JAUZNJ010034446.1, from coordinate 2,983 downwards.
TTAACTTCCTCTTTTGCCAATGGCTGACACCTGCACAAGGACCCACTGCTAAAGCTAAGTAAGTAGCTACCAAATCCCTCTGGAGAAGTGTCTGGACTCGCTGGACCAAGTTTGACTGAACCTCCCAATGACTCAGAAAGCTGACCGAGTTTCCCACTTTCAAACCGAGTGGATTGCAGTGTTTTTGATCGCGCCTGCAAAACAAATGATATTTACTTCTGGCCAATCCACATAACAGCCGGGCCCAATTACTGTTCTCCAGAGGAGCTGCAAGAAGCTGCTAAACCTAACTGTGAAAAGCCGAATACCCTAAAGCTGCTCTCCTGCCGGCCAGACTGTGCCGTATCGGTTCCGTCCTGCCCAGCGACCTTGCATGCCCGCCTGCCTGCAGAGTTGCTTTATTATTGCACCGGATTAACCCCAGATCTCTTCAAGAGTTGCCTTTACATTTATAGTGGTGTGCAAAGCAGTCATACTGTTAACTGTTTCATCATGTTACAGAGACTGTAGAATTGGGATGTTACGTGATGGACCCATACAAAAAAATGCATAATTCCGAATTTCATTATTACTTTACAAATAATCGGGGTTAGTTTGGTGGAGTGGGGGGAGTATACAGTACTTTTCTAACTATTATGAGGCTCCATTCTATTGTTAGTATATTAGCTATATGTATGGAATACAGAGGTTTTATTTATCTGTTTTAAATTCTGTAGGTACACCTTGGGGAAATCAGAAAATGCTGTGAGCACCATGCGAACACAACTGCCAGAAAACGGTCCACACAAGCAGGACTGAGAGTAATGATTGCTTTTTCTTTGCTGGGGGAAGGTAAAGATCTATGCCTGAGGTTATCTCTCCGTCCAAAAGGGTTGATTGGAACCAATGCGGTTCTATTGGAGAAGTTTACATGTTTTTGTTAAACAGCCAGAATGCCACTAATATTCAAGAACATTCAGTGATGATGTAGACCATGGTTGGTCAGTTTTAATGGATACAGGTACGGGACAAGGCTTAAAACACATAAATATGACAAACATGACCTGATGTTCATATTTTTAAACTGCACATATTTAAGCCAAATTTATTAAACTATGGTCCAACTAGAGGTGTGTGCCGTGGTCACGATTAGGCCCCAAAGGTTTGTCACTGACAGTTGTTGTCCCAGTGTCTCTTTCTGACAATGAGATGGTGTGTGTTTGGTGATTTTGTACAGACACTTCCAGCTTGTCCAGGAAGCAAAGTTTGTCCTTCAGATGTGCTATCTTTAGCTCTAGCTGGCTCTCTGGTGGCACCACTTCTTCACTAGCTTCTATAGGCCAGAAAGACTTTTTCCTCACTTGCAAAAAAAAAAAAAAAAGGGAAACAGAAACACAATCTAGACATGGTCAAGCAAGGTTGAACTGCATCAAATTGGCTTTTGGTATGGCAATTGAACCATTACTGCGGCAATGACAAATGCTAATTGATTATTGATTTGTGCATCAAATCTAGTCATTCTCCCTGTTAAATTAGAATATTATCTAATCATTCTACTCCAGCTTCCTCCATCAGTCCAAAAAACATATTAGGTTAACTGGCATCTCTAAACTGTCTTTAGTTGTGAGTAATTGTGTGTGCATGGTTGTGTGCTTCTGTGTTGCGCTATGATGGACTGACAACCTGTCCAGGGTTTACCCTGCCATTTGCCCATACACTGCTAGAGATAGGCAGCAACCTCACTGCAACTCTGAGCAATTAAGTAGGAGAAGATGGATGCATTTCATGAAACATATTATCAGAATAGTTTTATTTGTAACCTTGTCAAAAATACTTAATCTGAAACTCAATAATGACATATAGCATGTAGTCTGGATAGTCTGGATTAAGAAGTTTTTAACAGAAAAGAAAAGGGAATAAACTCTGATTAAGCCAATTCTAGCAAATTTGCTTTGCTCAACTTTAATTTGTGACATTGCTAATCTCCTTTCTTTGGTCCACAATCAGGCTAAGGTTTCACCTGTCTATGTTAGTCTGATTTGGACCTCTGGAGGTACAGTTTGTATACTTTAATCTCAGATGCTGGTGATGGAATTATTTCAACAACCAAAAAGTTCTCCTTTTGACTGGGGTTTGCAAAAGAACTGTACTGTCCTCTGACATCCAATGCTTCTAAAGAAAAAAACAGGTGTAATTAGAATGCATAATTTCAAAAGCTTGAGTTTAAAAGTAGCAGTACAAGATAAGTCATAAAAAAAACAGAATATAACATGTAAAAACATGCATTTAAAAATTGTATCGCATACTGTAATAAAGTTTGCTCTAGCTAAATTTTGTATAGTGACAAAGGCCTTCTGAGGTCATGGTCAAAAAGCAAAACGTGGTCAGAAAGTCAGATATATGAGGGCATCAGGTGCTACCCAGCTAACCCGGGATTTCCAGCAGCTTTTTCCTACACTGAAATATGATGCATTAAAATAATTCCTTTAACACATTACATTCCTCCATCAGTGCTGCATCACTCTAAAAAATTAACCCATGCCTGGCAGATGGATGTATATCAAATGGCTGTATAATTACATCAAGTCTCACTGCAGCATGACATCCTAGAAGTAAAGAAAGAGCTGCTACTCTCTGCCTAAAGTAGGTCAAAATGCATCATTAATTTTATGTTACAATATTACAATATAACTTTTCAAGTATGTTACAATTATATGGAAGAAGATGAGAAACTTTAATAGTATAATTAAAACTGAATCCCAAGGTTCCTCTCATTTGCTGCACATTTGTGTTATTTAGTTGAAAGAAGTCTGCAAAACAATCTTAATATTCATTAACAGTTTTGTTGATGTTCAGACTCATTCTTCTGCGCTGAATACAAATGAAGATTTAATGATAATCTTTAATGCTGTACTCGCTCTACTGCATATCTATCTATCTGTCTGTCTGTCTATCTATCTATCTATCTATCTATCTATCTATCTATCTATCTATCTATCTATCT
>JAUZNJ010034445.1:0-12707 GCA_034780135.1 Jordanella pulchra | reverse complement strand
ATCCTATAATTTCATGGCTTCCTACACTTGAAAAAGGAGGACTTGAACTTCAGGAATTCACTCAATCTTTTTTATTTCACCAATGAGTGAGAACTATTGAACAGAACAGGTGAAAAACCGGTAGTCCTTATAAGTCCTTTTCTATGAAATGCTGCTTTGGAGGCTGTGTTTGCCTTCCTCAGCTCTGTTGCAAAAAATTGATTTTTACATGCTCGCCTCTGATGGTCAATGGAACGAGGAAGCTCTGATTGATATTTTTTGGCTGGGACTCAATAATAAAATCAAAGATGAGCTGGCTACTCAGGAGATGCCTCAATCCCTAAGACTATTGTAGGTCTTGATCTTAGACTTTCTGAATGTTGCAGGGAGTGCTGTTCCCTTCAACTTAATAATTGAAGGAATTAATCAACCACATATCTCTGAAGGTGGTCATTAACTGTTAATAATTAGGTGAAACAACAAAAAACACATAAGGTGTCTTTTAAAAAGGGGGAAAAGAATGCTATAATAAATCTACACAGGACTTGTCATAAACCTGTATTGAGTTATTATTGCCACCCACTGGCCTGAAGGGTATGACAAAAGCAGGCTTAGAAATTGCCCAGGAATTCCCCTTACTTGTTCAAAAAACAAATCCCAAGGCTTCAAGTTCCGGGGATTTAAGTAGAAAAGAGAATATAGAACAGCTGTGAGAGAGAACTTAACAGGAGAGCTGAGGGAAGTAACCAATTGATCCTGTATAGATAACACAAAGGAAGCTTCATTAGACACAAACGGAGAAAGAGAAAATAACTAAATTCAAAAACAGAAAAATAGAAATGACTGAAATAATAACTAGAAGATTTTAATATACAGGCCAAAACTTAACCAAATAAATATTGGCATAAATAACAGAGATGATTGAGCCAATGTTCATACCTAAACCTACCCTCAAACCAAAATGACAATTTTACCTCATGGAAACCAGTCGACTGGTCACCATAAGTACCTATATGTCTCTACAAAGTAGCATGTTGCTTGTAAATTGGCCATATACTGTCCCCACATGTAACAAATACCTGATGACATATACTATGTCTAAAAATATACATACACATGGAGCCGTTTACAAACATCCATATGGTAAAGCAACAAAATGAGGAGTTTTAAAGAACACAGACTTGAAATCAGTACATCACATGGGACAATAGACAGCAGTATTGGCAGTTTGCCATGTTTGTTTACCATTACTTTTCAGGTCTCTTACACAATTGATAAAAAAGTTACATAAGTATCGACACTTACAGACTGCACTGCAAGTCAATCTCTGATAGTTGGAATTGCCCATTCTTTCAAATACAGGCTTGATGCCATCTTCACATGGTGTTGTCCCAAGTTACTAAAACCTTTGGTTGCAAAATGTGCAGCAGAGACAAAAGGTTTCAGGGAACATTGTTATCAGAGAATTTGAACATCGTTACCAAAGAATAACTGCTCCCTTGTAGCTTGGTCCAAAGATGTAGTATAACGTAAAATAGCATTTTATGTTATAGGACAACAAATTAAAATACAAAAACTGGAGCAGAAAAATGCAATTTAGTCTTGAATAAAGCATCTAACCTTGCCTCCATATTCTAATCAGAAAGCAAGGGCAATCTTGTCTGCAAACAGTATAACCAAGTCCATTTGACTGCAAGAGTCAACATTGGATGGATTTGGACTCTAATACCCATCAAAACAGTGCTACTAAATACAGTAGATATCTACATGCTAAATATTTAGAAATATGTGAGCAAGAAAAAGTAACAACATTGATTCAGCCCAAAAGCTTATTAATATAGGGGTATGGTTTGTGGTGTCATATGATTCTAATAATATAGAATATCTAATAATAGCTTTACGCTATTTTTGAATACCACACTTAAGCAGCTTTGAACTACAGCACACAATTGTGGGTCAAAGCTGTAAACCAAGGCAGTGACTCAAAGATTTTCATACACGTGTTTTGTGCGTACACTTTGGTATTACACTATTCTTATTGCATCTCCCTGCCTAACTCTCAAACTACCCTGAAACAAAGTTTTTTTAATTTATTTATTTATTTGTCAAATCATTTCAGCCGCTTTAGGGTTTGAGAGTTAGTGAATAGGCCCATTGTGCAGCAACCTGTGTACCTCAACCCCTCAAACACTCAAGGCATTTTTCCCCCATGCCTTCTTAAGAGAGGAAAATTGAAATGAAAAAAGTTCCCATTTTTTCTTCCTCCTGACCCCGCCATCATCCTACCAATCTCCCTCTTTCTCCGAAAGGAACCTATAATGGGTGACTAGAGGCTGTTTTTTTTTTTTTTTTTTTTTTTTTTTTTGCCAAAAGGCCAGATAAAAATGCTAGAGGAAGCCAGATGAGAAAGAGGGAGAGAAACCAAAAGTGAGCTCATCATCCTTGATTAGACCTGTCACCACTAGGTAGGAGGAAGCAATTAGCCTTGGCCAGGCCTGTTCCACTGAGAAACATGCATGGCCACATGCCCACACAAGCTCCCTTAACCACACACGTGCATATTTACGCCTGTACAACAGACAATCAAAGAGGCCCACTTGTGTACACTTGGGAGAGATGCTGAATGAGTGCGGCATCTGTTGGAGAGTGATTTGGCTAGCGAAGTGAAATAAAGGATGGATGAATGCATGATGAACAGAACCACAGTGAGGCACACTGGCATGGAGAGATGAACACAGGAAGCAAAGTCATGGTGAAGGACAGGGGAGGGGACTGAGGGAGGCTAAGAAGTTTCAGAAAAGGGTAGAAGAAGGTAGATAGGACAGGAATAAGGGGACAATTAGGGATGAAAAAACAAGACTACTGTCAAAACTATTTAGTGTAAAATTCTTAACCGTATAATGCAGAGGAGTTTGTGGGCAGTGAGAAGATACATTGATTAACTGAACTGGGTCAAAACAAGACACTTGCAAGCCTGGAAATCATATCGAAAGCATATCAATATCTATTTTGGCAGAAGAAATCTCATATTAGCAATAATAATAGAGACAGTTAAGGAGAAGGTGAGTAAAAAGAATGAGTGGCACAAACAACAAGAAGAAATAAAGAAAAAGTGCTTAAGTAAAGGAAGCAGACATGTAGCAAACGAGAGACTGAGAAAGGAAGGATGAAAAAGAAGGTGCTGAGATGAACATGAGCTGGTTGGTCAGGATGGGTGGTGAGGACCTCAACTGTTGTTTTGTTGCTCTTCTGTGACTCATATTCAGCACTGCGAAGACAGACAGCCATGGTGCGTCCTTCATCTTTTAAATGTGCATTTGCTTAAACACACCTACTGTAAGTCAAATAATTAGGGGCTGTATTTATCAAACTTCTTAGAATTAGTCCTATGATCACTCTTATGAGTGGACTTATGGGCAAAAAAAAATCCAAGTTAATAGCTGGAGTTAAAAGTTAATTATCAAGTGTCACGCTCACACTTTAAGCAGTGTGGGACAAAATCTTGAGCGTGACTCTCAGAGTGGATTATAACAGTACCCGGTGCTGTAAATAGAATTTTAGATGATGTGACTTTTAAGTCTGTTGAATTGACCAATCACTGTATAGAATTGTTTCTTTGTGGCTGTGGTGGCTTTTCTCCAAAATCACACAACCTAAATATTGCAATTAAGTCTGTTGGACCTACATATAAATCTCTAAATATTGCCAAAAAATTCTTATTTTCTTATGAGCAGGTCTTTTCATACCTGTTGATGTACATTACCAATAGCATGCTGAAAACACTTTCTTGGCATTTAAACAGAACAAGCATGTATCCTTTTTAATTTGGAATTTGAAATTTGGAATCAGAGCAATCAGAGAAGTTTTACCAGACCTGCTATCAAAAATATGGACACTTGTTATTTACTTGTCTTTTTTATGAATCTTTAACACATAGCCATGACTTGGTTATCTCATGTCCACAATTTCCTCTGCTTCGCTTTAATTCCCTTCTCTCCACATCTGCCCTCTTTATAAAAATAACATAGGAAATTATTTGCTTCAATTGCCTCTTCTTTAATACCTAAGAAACTAAATAGCTTTTGTTCTTAGGTTTTAAAGTAGGAGTAAATTCCTGAAATTCTGCGCACTTGGGAGTAAAAAACACAAAAATAATGGCCCCTGGTTAATACCTGGACTTCGCAGAACTTGACTTCATGCTAAGGAAGTAATACAGCCTTTTGATTCAGGTGGGTTGGACCAAAGACTTATCCAAAAGTTGCAGAATGTCGGTCATCAAGTGCTTGTGTGTTACACCACTGCTTTGAGAGGTATGTTCTTAGAGAACAGTTCTTTATTTCTCTGTTTGCTTGACATAAAATGTTATTTAATTTGTAACCCAATGTAACTTTACAAAGCCACAAGGTCCACAAGACAAAGTTTTCACTAATAGTGTAAATAAATCATTTAAAAACTATAGAGTAGTTTCCTTTGTAGCCTAATCTAGAAAAACAAACTGTTGTCAATAACTAATAGCTGCCTCTGCCCACGGGTTTGCGTTGCAAACCATACCTATTGTCAAAAAGTCATCCAAATTGTATAACTGCTGCCCCTGGTGGAGGGGCCAGCCCAGAAATGCAATGGACATGTGCCAGAGGCCTGTACCAAAAAGCAAGCTCAACCTAGTGGGATTACTTACAGCCAATCCACAACAACCAGGATCAGAGGAATCCCGAAGCTAGATATAAACTCGGTAACTCAAATCAGCTTTAAAATGAATCTGTGAATCTGTACGTGAATGTGCACCTATGAAGGGATGGGATCAAGGTAGCTGACCAGTTACAATTATGAGCCTAAAAGTGTAAGTAAATAGAATAAAAACTCATCTTACAGAAATACAAAGAGGGAAAAAGTCTCAATAAAACGTCAAACATGGAGGCAGACTTAAAAAGAATTCAAATGGCAAAGGATTACCGACTACATAAATGCACAAGTTACATATCAGTGACACTAAACACAGCCTGCATCCCAATCACTGTACTGCATAATAATCATGTGCTCCTCGAGGGTGAAGAAGACCTGGGAGCAGATAATATAAAACACAAAAACATAATTTCGCCTCTCTAGTTTGACTTTTTAATGTAATGTATTTAATGTATGTATAATGTATGGGTTACAAAAAAGCTGGAAGCTGATGCCACAATTGGATCATGTTAATACAAGAAGTGATCATCCTGAGACACATCGCCACAGAAATTCAGCCATTGAATCACCTGGAATGGCATGAAATCATTTTTCTATTCGGTGTTCAGGCAAGTGAACAGGAAAGAGGATTCAATTGCAGCAGGGCACTGGACACCTGATATCCATAATGGTGTACATGAAGCTGCTATTTGGTTAACATCGCAGCCCAAAAAGCCTGTGATACAGTGAGGGCCGCACTCCAGCAGGTCAAACAGCCAACATGCTGTTTTTGCATCTGAAACATATATGCCAGTCCTTTAATCCGTATCGCTCAGATAAGTAACTGTTATTGAGCTCCCTGTCATGATCCGGGGTTTTCTGTTTTTCTTTTGTGGAGTTTTTCTTGTGCGCCTTGTCCCTCTTCCACCACCAGATGGCGCCAGATCCTGGATAGAGTGCGGTGGTGTCTTCAGCGGCACAGCTGTTTTCCATCAAGCCTCATCAGCTGGTGTACAAGAGGAGTAGGCCTCCAGTCCCTCGGAGCCGAGTGTCTGCCAGTAACGGTATCACTGAGCTGTGGAAATTACCCACTGGATGCCCGAGTTTCTAGACTCACCTCTCTGTTGTTAGCAAGAATTTCCTGGTTCCCACGGCTGGCGGCCGAATCACTCCTCTGTGTCTCCGTTGAACCTGAGCCAACCTGTCCGTTCCCCACCGCACTCCTCCTCTGCTCCTGGACCCACAAAGGAGACTTAGACCCCGGACATACTCAGTCATCCTCCAAAACTCTAATCCAACCGCCTACAAGTAAGATACAACCCTATCTGCTTTAGCGTCTCCATATCCCACTCCACCTGAACTCACCACTCTGCTCTCCCTCCTCAGTGAAAGTTGTTTTCTGTCCCTGCCGGTTACCCTGGACCCGGCCTTCGTCGCATTCCTGTTTTGTTCGTTGTTATAAGAATAAATCAACTTTAACTGATCTCGCTCTCCTGTCTTGGTGTTCTGCATGTGGGCAAGAAGCATTAAACCCAACATCACACTCCCACAATGAACACAGAATAGTAAAAGGTTGGTAGGTCAAAAACACTAGAAAAATAAAATACACAAATATATTTTTATTCAATTTGTCAAGAAAAAAATTAATTTTAACTGCTTTTTGTTGTTCAAGTCCTTTTATCTTGATGTTGTTTTGTTCAAGTTCTTTTTCCCTCTGAATTAAATCGAGTCTTCGATGAAAGAGCAAGCCATTGTTTCCCAAACAAATTGACCACTGGGTGGAGCGTTTTCCAAGATTCACATCAATTCTGGAAACTAGCCTGTGCTGGAGCAGGTTTGCCAGTATGTCACCATGATAACAAGCCTTGCTAAAAATCAATCCGGCTTCATGGTACTGGAAAGTCAGGGTTAAACCTGAAGTTGTCTCTCTAACCCAGTAATCCTGCTTCTTGGTACTGACCTTAGCTCTTGTGACTACCCACAAAGGCTGAGTCCACAATGCCATAGGTTTTGTGCATGACATACCACAAGTAAGTTCACAATTAATTACAATTATTCATAAATTATAATAGACCTATTATGTTATTAACCTGTTTAGACTGCACTTTACAACAAGCCTCTTATAATGCAAGGGAACACTCGCATGTTAAATCACTTAATCTGTAATTGCATGCATTCACTTTCTCTTAGTGGGCCAAGCAGAAGAAACTCTCTTGGGCAACATAAAGGCTGCTGTTGCTGACCATGCTTTCAACCAGGAAACAGGGGATGGGGGTGTTGGGGGGTGGAGGAACAGGTTTGATGCTCATTTTTCACAAACAATTTTTTCATTTTTCTTCAGAGGCAGACAGTTGGCATTAGATTAAGGGAAGCCTAACAGAGGCAGGGCTGCTAGCAAATTGTGTGGCTTGAAGGGCAAATGCCCTTCTGAATTTATCAACTTAAGCCTTGATTGAGCTGCAAGGGATGGTGATGACCTTAAGATACCCTCCTAAAGATGACTTTTCCATTACACTGTGCCACATGCAGAATCACTTTAGATTACCATAGTATACTGGTACAGATAAGAACCTATGTTTTTAATAAATCTCCTAGAAAACGTGATTTTCACAGCAATTTTGACCAGTTATCTTCTTTTTCACACAACTTCATAATGCTTTTATTAACATTGACAATGCATGGATTTAGAGCACACAAGTCTGTGTTCTGTTTCTGTCTTCAAAGATATAGATGTAAAATCACTGCCTTTATTTAATTTGAATGTTGAAATTAGGATATTTCAATTTGTCTTCTAGACTAATTACATTCTCTTTATGTGCTGCTCTACAAGAAAATATATATATATGGGATAAAAAAAAGAGTACATTTGGTGACAGTTTGCAATTAGTATGTGCACTGGTGTACAGCCGTAGTCTTTGCCCAATCCACCATCACTCACTTTCTATGGCAACCCCACATAAAGAACAATTGTTCCATCTGGGTTGAACTTTGATCTGAATACAAATAGAGTGGGAAAAAACAAGATCAAAACTAGGACTGGGCAACGATTTAAATCTTTAGTCGCAATTACATAACTGCATTATTTGCCTGATTAATCATGATTAATCGCAAGAATTAAACAATGAATTCAGAAGCAATGTAAAGAGAATTTTTATTTTAATGTTCAGTTTTGCCATATAAATGAAAAATGTACACTAACAGAATCCTGAGCAACAATCAGAACAAACACACAATTTCTGAGGCCAGAACAAAAACTTTTAACAAGGAGTAGTATGAGTAGTATTACAGTCTATGTTCAAAATTAAAGTGAGAAGCACATAAAAGCTTTTTATTGAAACTTCCTTTACATGGGACTAAAATGTTTTAATGGAGTTGTGTTTTTTTCTAATCCTCTGCACGATTGCAGAAGATTATTAACATTTTTAGAAGACACAGAAGCTCTCTCGCTCCAGTGATAACGAGAAGGTTCAGCTTGGTAGTGACTACAAACACATTTTTTTTCTGTCATATCTGCCGTCTGGAAGAACTTTAAAGTTAAAAATGACGATTAGAAGGCTCATGATTTTACCCTTGAACTTTGTGGTTTTCTTCTTTTCCCTTTTTCTTACCTGGTTGGGCAACAGCAAGCTGATCTCTGTCTTCTTCTTCTGTTTTAAATGAAAGCTCCTCTGCTAGCCAACTTTTTTGGCACAGTATTTGATTTACATGTTAACCATATGTAAAGATCCAGTCATGAGTGAGGTAATGGTTAGCAATGCAACGTAAGCGTTTAGAGTGATCCAAACTTATGTTATGTGGTTTTCCTTTTAGACATTCTGTTCTGACACTGATCTTCATTTAGTTTGAAGTTAACTTTTAATCTCTTTAGATGTTCTTTGACCTCTTTTTTTACAATTAGCATTGTCCCTCTCATTGATTTGTCATCAATTTTCTTCCTGTGGCTATGTCCATGGAGGTTGGCGGCAGTTCCATGGATCTTAAATTTTGCAATAGTAACTGTCGTCACAGGAACAGCAAGGTGCTTGGAGATAATCTAATAGCATTTACCTTTAGCATGCTTTTCTATTATTGTCTTTCTAATCCCCTGAGAAAATTCTTTCCATTGCTTGCTTTGGTCCATGTGGAGTGTGGTACACTCCATGTCACTAAACATCACAGTGACTACATGTAACCCTTTATATAGGCCAACTGACTGTATTCAGCTTTTTGTCCATGCATCCAGTGACTGCAGAGTCATCAGTATTTCTGCCGATGACAGTAGTCTCTTTTGCACTGGAAGTCACAGATGTACAGAGTAAAAAGGAATGGTAAGATTACTTTCCCCGGTGGTGCTGCTGTGCTCTGACTACCTCGTTAGACACTTGAACCCTCAGCCTCACAGACCGTGGTGTGTTTTTCAGGTGCTCTTGGATAGGCTATTGTTAAAGGCCTCTGTTTGAATCTTCTCAAGTTATTGACAAAGTAAAATTAGGCTAAATGGTGTTAAATGTTCCACAAATTATTGCAACTACAATATGTTTAACTTTATTGGATTATACAGACATTTAGACCCAAAAGTAAATGCAGCACATTGTCAGAATGTTTTCAGCATGGGCAATTGCCCAAGCCTTTGACTTCAAAGTGACCCATCAAAGTACAATGCATGATACTTTGGTTCCCGTTAAAAGGTTCTTCCTAGAGAGGCTTCCCCATGGTACAACTGAAGAAGCAAAATGCAATGATTACATGAAAGACTGATGGCCTTGAAATAATTGATGTACTAACACAATTCCTTAAAAGGAGATCATAGCTTTCACACTTATTTTAAACACACCTTTAAAAAATGCTTTTTATGGCATTAAAAAGCTAAATGTTACTTTAGCTTGAGGCTCTTCTTGTTAGAAGCCTCAAGGTAATGCTGTCACTTAATGTTAGAAAGATGGAGAGTACAGCCCTGGTAAGGTGAGGGCTATTTAAGAAGAATTTAGAAATCTAGGTTAAGTGATAAAGGAAGGCTTGACTTAGCAGGGTCGTGGCTTTATCTGTTTTATGCGGGGTTTGTGGGGCAGTTCCCTACAGTAACTGCTAGGTGCATGCAAATACTCACTACTCAATATATTCAGAAGTTCCAATCAATATATTCAGAAGATTTATTCAATATCTTCCAAATATCATTCAATATGTTTAAGTTTTATTCTGGATATTCAGAGGTTTAATTCAATGTATTCAGAAGTTTTATTCAATGTATTTAATTTCCATTCAATAAACTTAATTGTTTTATGTTTTACTTATTTATAAGTTCCATTCAATTTAATAAGAATTTCATTCAATATAATCCGAATTTCCTTCAATAATTTACTAAACGGCATGAATGGATGCCTCATATGTATACATACTATACTGTATACTCCAAACATCCAAAGTAGTGCAGAATGAAATATTACTTTTACTGAAAACTCATTTTATATAAATAATTGGTTTTATAAAAAGGTTGACAAAGAAAGGGTAGTGGATACCGTCCCCAGAACAGTGGTAACGCCCATTCAGGTAATTGTCAAGAAAAAGAAAATCCAAAATGGATGCACTATTGGAAGAGGAAGATAGGTGTTTTGAGCTAATTATATGATCAGACTTTATTGACAACCCCTTGACTTCATTAGACATTTTTCCCCCCAATGTATGCAATAGTCTATTAAACGCCTTTCTGTCAAATTTAGAACAACAGCAGCCTTCAAAACCACAAGCAAACAGTAACAATGCCGACATGGATCATTTCAAAAGTAAATCATGGTATAAACTATCATAAATGTGTTAAAAAGTAACAGTACTTCACTGAATACCCCTATGTATCAATTATATTTGATAGGGACTGATAGAAATACTAAAACACACAGACGTAAAATCAGACTTAAAACTCATTGATGCACTTTGTTTGAAACTAGTCTAACCTTTATTTTGTGATTGACACATGGAATTATTAGTTCCTCTTTGAAACAGTCATGATTGCTTTTATATTAGAAAAGTTCTAGAAAGAATGGAAATGCAATGTATTTTTGTTCTGCAGCTGGATGACGTAAGCGGTTATGACCAGCCAATGTATCAAATGCATGGAATAAATCTTTTTAACATCTTTTGCAGGTATTTTTTTTTCAGCCGATGGCTTGTCAAAGTGTAGCTTGGAGCAAAATGAAATTGGTCTTGGTCTAATCTACTAGATGTTTAAAATGTCAATCATTTTATATTTTTAAATAAAACCAAATTGATATTAAAGTATTTTTGTTCAAATAATAAATATTATGAAATTATATTTCTGTTAACGTTATGGATTTTTAATTCCAGGTCTCACACCCAAAAACAATTTAAAACAGCCATGTTTTATAAAAATCCATCAAAGCTTTTATGTCTGATTTTTAAATTCTTTTAGTAATTGTGGTAAATCTTGTAGCACCGGGCACCAGAAGTTTTTGGTTAAAGAAGTAAAGCTGCACTGAAAAATCACATGGTCTGTCAGTCAGGCTTGGTGGCTGGGGAATTTGATGGCTCTCCCAGAAATCCTCATCACTTTCCTTGCAGTGTTTCATGCAGTCTTTTCAGTTTAGAGAAGCATGTTTATACTACTGGGAGATGCTTTCAGAGAGTGTTGTTGACAGGTATTCTTGGTCTAAAACAATATTTGGATGGGTGTTATGTTCCAATATAACATCAACATAAATGCCAGTACCCGAGGTGTCATAATAGAACACTGCGGTGCAAGGAGTGAAGAAAAACAACTCTTATGTACTCCTGCTGTCAGTAGTTTTAATCCTGTGACTGATCAGTGGAGATTTAATAAAGATAAGACCTGTGATCCCTCAGGAATAAATTTGATTATGATGAATAAATGCAGGCTTTTGTCAGGAACCCTTGGGAACTAAGTGCATCAAAAACTGGCTACATGATTACCTTTTCTTTAGCTGTTCAATCTATTACAACAACATTAAATTATATGCTCTCTTTTATAACCTCAGGTACTGCCGAGCTTAGCAAGGGTATCACTTATTCAATTCGCCTCATATAGAAACTTAGGACAGAGTTCCTGTGATCAATGGATAATTTCCACATTACATGTCCAATGCATTTCTGGGCTGTTGGATGTAATCAAAAGTGTCAAAACCTGTAAAACTTCTCACCTGGTATGTTTCTCAGAGAATTGGTGTTCAGAGAGATGTGTGTGCGCATTTTATCTTCCCACCCAATATCCACACTGTCACTCACTGCTCTTTGAGCAACAAATGGAACCAACCGGCATGGTGTGAATCCAATTTTCAGCACCCTGTAGGTGTCATTTTGTGCCTTATGTCAATCTCTACTTCACACATTTCTTTTACATGATTATAATTAAAGCATTTTTCTCACTTAAACTATTAATACTCTCATCAATGAGCAGAATGTTTCATCTGTGCTAATCATAATTGTCTTAAACTTGTGCCATTTGTTGTAAATCCTTTTAAAGATGTGACAATGTTAAAACTGCAGCTAGAAATACACTTGTACAATGGACTGAAATCTTAAATTCATGCTTTAAATATCCTTTAGAAAATCCCTTTTCATATCTTGGTGAATCCAATACACTTAACCATTAATGCAGACTATAATCTATAACACTGAGGTGCATACACAATTGTTCATTAAGCCTGGGAACCTTGAAGCAGACAATTCATTTGAAAACTTGTTCTTTTAAATAAAAAAACAGTAAGAAAAGCCGTCTTTCTTCAAACCTCTGAAAACAAGGCCGCACATTAACCATCAAATTGGAGAAATTGTAATTAAGGAAATACATTTTCTAACATTCAAATTAAAAGCTTTTTTGTCAGGTTTTGGTAGTGATGGTGAGATGAGGCCTCATGAGGCATCGAACCACTGCAGCCAACCGGTTCGAGAAAGGGCTCATTTCTTGATGCTTCATGGCACACGAAACCACCTAGTGGCCAGGTGTTTAATCACAGCCAGCTGTATCTTAACACGTGTGACGCATTGAATTTTTGTCTATTATGGCTCTTGGGAATGACTTCACAAAAGGTGTAGGACGAAATTCTTTGTCTACATGA
>JAUZNJ010034444.1:0-12707 GCA_034780135.1 Jordanella pulchra | reverse complement strand
ACTATGGGCCCTTTGTCTAACAGCGTGTGACTCTTTCTCGGCCTTGGTAAAGCATCTCAACACATAATAGTAATCATTATGATTTAACTAATTTACTAATCTCAACAGTGTGAATTAACTTTAGGTTAAGATTAGGGTTTGTCATGTTGGGTTTAATAAACTTAGCCCACATGCAGGAAAACAACAGGAGAATAGTATCAGATTAATGGTTTTTATTGAAAACAGAATGGAATTTAGAAGAGGTCTTCTTGAAAAGTATGTCTTCTCAGGAAAGCGCTCATCTATAGTTCCCAGCACTAGGGAAAAAGCAGGAGGTGTGGTGAGTTCAAGGAACTCGGAATATATCAAGAAGTATATTGAAGTTATCTTACTTGGTGAGATGGAGTTAGAATATTGGAGGGGACTGTCAGGCAGAGCTAAGGAGCAGGGGGATCCTTCCGGGCAGGGGTCCAGCTAGGAAAAACAATCCAATAGGCAAACTTCCAGCTGGCGAGGAGCAGGCTGTGGCGGAGGGCAGACGGTACTTGAAGGCAGTTCGGCAGTTTGATAGCTTACTGGAACAGGTTCTTCACTGCTGAAGTAGAACTGAGGCAGAGCGATTTGGATCTGGGCAAACAGTGGGTACAATCCACAGCGTCACAGGAAATCACAAGAGAAACAGTTGGGTCGGATCTTCACCCTAGAATTCCAGCATTTCTCCGGAAGAGTAAAGATCTGGAGAAAAGGACAACAAGGAAGGGCAGAAATAGCTGGAAACTTGGCTTACGCTGGAGGGCAAGGATACCATGGAAGGCAAACACTCAGACATTGACATGAAGACAGTCTCGGTTATTTAAGCTCTCCACTGATGAGGAGATTGGAAACAGTTTGGCACTGAAACTGCTCCAACCACAGCACTCCATCTAGTGTCCAAAAATAAAATAAAACCCAACAGAAAAGCCCCAGAACCTGACAGGGTTAGGAATATACTGGCAATAGTTAGGTAAATGTGAGGCTTAGGCGTAGGGTTCGGAGTTAGGGTTGGGGTTAGGGTTAGCAATAATTAAAATGAATGTAAGTTAATATGGATAGAAATATCAACTTTTGTGTGTATCTCTTGTGCTGTTACACGTACATAATACCCTGTTCCTTAAGCCTAGGAATTCCAGAGGCACAGTCATTTATAAATGTCTTAAACAATGAAATTCCAAGTAAAATGATTGATATACTTACCTTTTTATATCTATACATCTAACAAATAAATGAATGCCCTTTGCCTTAACATATTCTGCCTGTTCCAAAGTTCGGGTAGTTTATAAAATGTTAGTTATGCTCTAGCATAAGACATGTATAGTATTTAACTATAGTAAAACCTAAGTATGATACAAGTTTTATGCCTAATTACTTTACTTGTGGACATGCCCCTTAGTTTTCTTACAAATATTGCCTCTGTTTTTGTGAGTAATAATGGCTCACACAGCACAGATCTGGTTCATATCACTCATTCAAACCTTCAAACTCATGGTAACATGCAATCCTTACACATCTACACTTGTCTACATTTATACTTTCTATATATACTTTTATCCATTGCTTTCAACACCAGGGATCATTTACCTAAATAACAGTTTGCTAAAAGTCCAGTTAGTCAATTTCCTAATTAAATCTGGGCACACATATTTTTATTATACATATTATTAAGTAAAGACTTAGAAACAGTTTTGCTGAGCTCTTAAATACTTATCTCTCCTCAGAATTTCTTCACATACTTCAAAACACCATGGCCTTTAAACAACACAAAAGTGTTCACCAACAGAGGTCACTTTTCTCTCAAGGCTTAACACCAGAAAGCTTCAGTTGGCTATTAGTTTGTTGAGGTCACAACAATGCCTCATTATATATTGTGTTTTATCTGTTAAACAGTTGTTAGCCTAACCTAACATCTCAACTCAAAAGCAATGGATGTATGCAGAGATATTGGATCTCAATTAGACTGTATAAATAAAGTTTAAACAACTTTAAAATAAGGCTTGTTTAAATAAGTTTATATGAGTATTTAAACATAACATCACATAACTCTTAGCAACACATTTAAACAAAATAACATATTCTGTTTAAATAAATAACAACATGTGAATACTTTCATCTTCCACACATCTAAACTATCAGATGGGATAAAAAATTTTGAAAACCTTTGAAATAAATAATGCTATTAAATAATGTTATTAGAAAAGATTTTTTAAAAAATCCCCAAAATTTTATGAGTAGCAATATAATAATTGA
This sequence comes from Jordanella pulchra, assembly GCA_034780135.1. Taxonomy (NCBI): domain Eukaryota; kingdom Metazoa; phylum Chordata; class Actinopteri; order Cyprinodontiformes; family Cyprinodontidae; genus Jordanella; species Jordanella pulchra. The sequence goes on along the minus strand of JAUZNJ010034444.1, from coordinate 10,445 downwards.
TATGTGTGTTGTGGTTTAAAAATTTAAGAAGCATTTCCTAAATGTTGGCCCAAAACTATCAGGAAAAATCCCTATCCCTGCGATAACAGAGAACTGTGATGAAGTAAGCCTACTCATAGCCTAAAATCCAAACTCAGTGTTTCTAACACCAGTGGAAGAAGGACAGATTTTAGTTGTTTTTCAAAAAATGCTAAACTACTACTAGTACTGATTAATGACATTGCTATGGCAACAGTCAAAAGAGTTTGTTGATGTAATTGTTAAAGCACTGACTCATGTCTGTGCCTCTTCTTCGCAAACAGGTAAATATCCAAACAAAAGGAAAGGTGCAAAAAAAACATCATGTTGTACAAAGCTGGAGATAAACAAAGTATATGCCTGTTTCTTTGCTTACACATTTTTGAAGATTTTAGAAAATGTTTTTTAATAGCAGACAAACTACTTAATGAAAGTCAGTAAGAACTTAGTATATTACAGAGTTCCACAGCTTTGACAGTTTTTGAATTAATATGGGAACTTTCTAGCTTCATGCAATCCATACACATGGTCATATTAAGAAGTTAGAGCATTATGATGTACATGGTGTGGTTCTGGAAGAAGAAAAGAACAATCTAAGTAGCACACAACAATTTGTGAAAAAGGGTTAATAAGTGACCATGCTTGGACATTACTTGTGGTGTCAGCCAGGGTTCACTTTTTCTCTGCATAAATTACGTAAAGCTTTAAAAGTTTTCACATTTGTTTTGTTTGCAGTTTATATAGACATTTTCTGTTCCCCACTCAGCATAATTTAAAACATTTCCAAGACATACATATGTAGAGCATTAGGGTGGGCATATTTGGGGCACTGGAGGCAGGTCAGCCTTTGGTTTTGATGCTCTTGCCCACCTGTGGTTGTTGGAATTGTTTTAGACACTTAGGGTTTAAAATGGGAGGTGGGGGGAACACCTACCAGTACCCCAATTTAAATACACAGTAGTCCAACAGGCAATAGCACTACATCCGAGCAGGAGGGGTGCTTAGCATAGGGTCTTTCACACCTCTGTTCTCTCTGTTCTGTATGGGGATGGGGCTGGGCCCTTGGGGTTGGTCATGGCTGATGTGTCTGGTGCCGGGGCTTGGGTGGCTGGTGTGCTGTACTTAGCCTAGGGGGATGGACTGCCTGGGTTGCGATTGTGTGGCAGGGCAGCAATTGGTGTGAGAGGACCATATAGATGTCAGGGCCTGGAATAGCTGTGACTTACTGGCTGCTCTGACGTCTGTGGGGACAGGTGTGTAGTTAATGGGAGGATGTCATGGAGGAGTTGTGGCCAACACCATTGGGAAGCGGTGTTCCTCCTGGACGTGGGTCTGGGGTGGTGTTTGGGACTAGAACCTGGCCACACTGCTGCTCTCCTTCCTTGGGTGGTACCCGCTTCCAGCCCTTTTTTTTTTCCTCAGAGCTCAAGTTGCCTGGCCCCTTCCACACTGGGGTGTTTGGGGATCTCCTCATGGGTCTGTGAGCCTGTTCCCCATAGAGAAATTGGCTCCTAGACCTGGCAAGACAGTGTATTTATGAGGATTGTTAGAATATTGTAAAGAATGTTAAACTTTACTAGACCCTAAACTTGGTTTTTTATTTGTATTTTAGTTTTCCAAGCCTAAGTTTGGTCAGTAAAGGCAACGCAGCTCGAGAGGAAACGCTAGTATCGCGAAATTTGACGTTTTACGTTATGTTGTTATGGCTCTCACCGCTCACTGCCTGGACATAGCTAAAGGCTGTCTGTGCCAGAGCTAGAGCCCAGAAGCCACATGGTTCTTACAGGTTAACAACTCGGTTGCCATTGTAACTCATCTGTAGCTGAAAGAAGTAAAGTTCATGCAAGGGACCTTTCTTTCTTTGTCGTGTATCTTCACTTACACGAACGCCTCCCTTACCCTCTAAACCAAAAGCACAAAAGTATGTTCAGTGTTTGCCCCTGTGTGCATCTCCATTGAGTGCTTGTATATGTCGGCATGGGTGTAAGGGTGGAATTATGTGAATGTGACTGGATGGATGTAAATTTGGCTTTGTTTTCCTTTCCAGTTTGGAGTTTGTTTGCCTGTCTGTCTGTACTGAATATTCTAAAATGAAATCATTCATTGATTCACTTAAAAATGATACTTAAATTTGAAGTAACTTGTTCAGAAAATGACTTTAATTGATGTTAAACAAGGTACCCTGATATGAGTAACATATGTATTTTAATTTTCATAAAGGTATAAGTATAAACAAAGACTAATTCTGCCTTGTATTGCCCTTAGAGTCTTTGATGAAAATGGATTGCCACTCTGCAAACATGAGTAAGTAACATAAGATAAACACATTAGAAAATTACAAGCAACAAATTATACTCAATAAAGTCAATACAGAAATACATGACATTTTATAAGATTAACTAGTATTTGTACTGATAACCAGTTGTTATGACAAATCTTGCTTATTAGTTGTTAATGGAAAATGAGTTTTACTCAAAATGTGATTTACTTTTTTTTTAGAAATAATGTACATGTGTATTGAAACATTGATTATTCTTATGAATTTTAAAACATTGCAAGAAAGCATGTGAGTTTAAAGGTATAGAAACCTTTGTCATTGTTTATTAATTGTTATTGCAGAGGGACACAGTAACTGCTGTAATACCAAATATTACTGTTAGAATGCAGATATTGATACTGGTTTTTGACTACACTTTATTTAAAGTTTGGTTATCAAGTTATAAAAAACAAATATTACACAAAATGTTTTACTTTTGTGTTAGTAATAACTATACATTTCATATTTTATTAATAACAAAAAAATATGCATTGCTTAATTAACTGCCTTTTTAACATTTAATTTTAAAAAACAACTTTATCCAGCAGAGTGGCTTCAACTGCCTGTCAGCAACTGGTCAGAATCTCATGTGAGCTTATGGCTGGAATCCATTGGAATAAAAGAAAAGTATATACTAAAGCTGAAAGAAGAAGAGGTGACTGGATCAGTTCTCACAACTGTACAAAGGCATTATCTCAGCAAAACCATTGAAATGAAGAGTGGACAAATTGAACATTTTCTTAAGAAAAGAGATGATCTATTAAAGAGCGAACAATGCAAAACAAAGATAAAAAGTATTACAAGCAGCGATAAAAGTAAAGACAGAAAAGTAAATGTCTTTGCTTCAGAAGACGTATTTGAAACTGAAGTGGGAAAAGATACTTCTAATACATGCAATCATAGTACAAACTCTGGTGTGGCTTTCTGTGACTATCGGAAATTTGACCAACCTCCAACAAACTTTAGATATGTAAAGCACAATTTGCTTTCTCCAGAGACAGGACCTGAAGACATGATTGCTCCGTGTCATGAATACAAGTCCTTAGAAATTGCACACAAGCTGGACTCAAAAAAACTGAAAACAAAAGTGGCAAGTGAAGTTTTGAGATTTGCCTGTGCTTGTATGAATATGAGAGCCAATGGAACCATTCATTTTGGTGTAATGGATAATGTCAAATCCACTCACAAACATGGTGAAATCGTAGGGATACCAGTTCAAAGTAGAGAAGATTATGTTGATGCATTAGATTTCATAGAAAAATGCTTTAAAGGATCAAATCATCAAAACGATGCTAGGAGATGCATCAGAAACCCCTGCTTCATTGAGGTACTTGATAGGGATAATACTGAGAAAACATGGGTTGTTGAATATGACATTGTTCCAAAAGCAAGCATTGTCAAAGATAAACTATACTCTGTTGGTGTCCCTAAGTTTTCTGAGAAAGATGGCAAAGTAAAATGTGATGAGCAGATCCCTTATCATAGAGTGGGAGCAAACACGCCACGGATAACTGATGATGAACTCATCCGTTTTATTCAAGATCTGAGAGAGAAGGACCAACAAAGAGAGGAGGCAGAATCCTCAACCAACCAAACACCCATGGGAATCATAGATGATCAAAGGCGAAAGCTGTCCATCCTTCTAACAGGAGGAAAAACACACATGGACAATTCTCTGTTTTACATTGTTGTGGCAAACAAAATACAGCCAGAATATCTTGACAGCATAGCCTTCTTAGTTAACATGAATCTTTTTTGTGTGTTTGACTTTGACCCTGATTCTGAAGCATCTGGACTTTATGGTAAATACAAGGAGCAGAAGGCTGTAACCCCACATTTTCTTAAAGACTATGAAAACAACAAAAGACTGGAAACTTCAGATCTTATAGTTTCCTTAAAGCTTTTTGACAGAGTTAGTTGGATCTTTTGCAATGGACGAAACAATTTTCCTGGTGAGGAAGTTCCCAGTGATGAAATAACTTGGATCAAGACAAGAAAAAAAAAGATGAAAAAAGCTGTGTCCCTGTTCTGCAATGAAATCCTCCCGAAGCGCTCATTTGTTGTAGTTTTTCTTATAATGTCTGATGTTCAACAGCCTCTTGTTGAGACTTTCCATGAGTTTTATGCAGAAATGAATGGACATGATTGCTTAGCAGTCATTGCAGAGTCAAAAGAAAACTACAAAAAATGGTCAAGCCTTGCTCAGGTCTCCTGTCCTATCTCTGCACTTAAAGAAATCAGCATTGTTGACATGCCTCTGAGTCACGTGGATGCTACAGTTCAAAGTATTCAGCTTTCAAAGAACCAACCAGAAAGGAAATTACCAGCCTCAAATGGAGGTTTGTGTTTCCTAAAGTCTGGTGAGGAGGCAATGCTAGATTCATTGGAAATCCTTAGTGTTGACCAGTGTGATGAAACAAACCTAGAAATCATGAGTTCTGATGAAATCAGAGAAACTGAACTTGACTTCTATCGGGGAGGAAAAGTTAAATGGATAAACTTCTGGCTTGCTGATAAGCATAAATGTGGAGTCATCATTGAGCGGGATGCTTACAAAGAAGCAAGCTCAATCCTGGATGCTATAGTTCATCGTTCAAAAGCTGTACGGCCAATAGAAAGTTTAAACATATATCATCAACCTGGCAGTGGGGGAAGCACAGTGGCACGACAGATGCTCTGGAGCAGGAGGACAAAAGTACGATGTGCAGTTGTGAAACAGTCAAAAGAAGTCACTACTATCTGTGAGCATGCGGTGAAACTGAGGGAACACAATGAGAATGACAAAAACAACTGTGTTCCTGTGCTCCTCCTGCTGGAGGACCAAAATCCAGATAATACAGATGATCTTCGAAGGCATCTTGGAAATGTCATTGCAATCAAAAAGATAAACCCCTCAGTGTTGTGCTTTGTACTGCTCATCTGCAATAGATCAAACGATCCAGAAAGAATGCGCAGGGCGTCACCATCTCAAACAGTAGCAGTCACACACAAATTGTCAGATCAGGAAAAGCCTATGTTCGAAAACAAGGTAGACCAACTTAAACTTGAGTTTGAAGATGACTTTAAATTCATTCTCACATTTGTGCTTATGAGTAAAGAGTTCCAACCATCCTACATAAAGGACTTTGTTGAAAACATTTTAGGTAAAATTGATCATTCCTCACCAGTCACTCGTCTCATCAGATTTGTGGCTCTGCTGAATTGCTATGTCAAGGACTCCTACATATCTGTATCACACTGTGAGGCTTACCTTGGCATTGTTCCTCGAATGGGTGGAGCAAGGTATCATGTCTTTGCTGATCATCTAAGTGATGAGGCTAGGTTGATTTTCATCCATCTTAGAGACAGTTCAACACACGTTTTGTTGATCCGTATTATTCATACTTTAGTGGCCAAAGAAATACTGAGGCAGCTCTCCGTCAGTTTGCCTGAAAGCTCTATTGCCATGGAACTCATCAAACAAGAAGTACTTATCAACCACAGATTTGATAGAGATCAATTCTTAAAAGTTATAACAGATCTTTTCATAAGACGTAATAGAAAAAGCAGAGGCGATCAAGAAGATACAGCTTTTTCACCACTTATTGAAAAGGTCAAAACTGAGAGTGGTGGTGTTCAGAAAGCAGTTGACCTTATGAAAGCTGCATTCATAGCTTTGGGAAAAGATGCTTATGTGGCACAACAGCTTGCGCGGCTGCTTTATACTAATGAGAGATTTGAGGAGGCTCTTTATTGGGCACAGGAAGCAAAGTCTCTGTCTCCACATGACATGTTCATCCTTGACACACTGGGGCAAGTTTACAAGCGGTGGTTTTACCACTTGTATGATACACTTGAAGAAAAAGAAACATCCCCAGAAAAGGGAGTTGAAATCATAAGCATTGCCCTCAAAGGAATATCTGCTTTTAGAGCTTCTGAAAAAACACCAAAGAAAGAGACAGTCCCCCTGAACAGCTCTTACTATGGGGAAGTGGATGTTGGCTGCAGGTTGCTGAATTTTTTGTCAAAAGTAGATGTTTTTTCAAAAACCACAGGATACTCGGAGCTGATGAAGTACTTGCTTGAAGACTACATACCAGAAGAAGTTAGAAAACCATGGGAGAGGTTTCATCACCAGTTGAAAGGTTTAGAGAGGAGCTTGAGGCAAGCTCTGGAGTGCATTTCAGAAGACCTGAGCTACTTTCAGACTGACATTAGTGAAGAGGATGAGGAACTTGATGCAAGAGATTCGGAGCAAGTTCATAAACCAAGACAATGGTTGACAAGAAAAAGTGCTGTGTATGCAGGATTTTTTTGTGGTGCAATAGAGGAGAGTGATACAGAAGCTGAAAACAGCAAAGACACAAAAAATCCTGTAAACATTCTTTCACCTTTCCAAAGACAGATGAGGACCTACAAGCTAGGAGGGGGAAACGTTACATCAATCATCTCATTACTCTATGATAATGACCGAAAAAGGGCAGGAAATAAACTTGAGGAGATTATGAACATATATCCAGAAAACCTGCAATGGAAGGGTCTGGATGAAACAGAGCTTACAAATATAATTTTTTGCCAGATAGCTCTTAACTGTATCCTTCCTGGCTCCTCAAAGCTCTTATCACTCAAACAGCTGCATGATCTCAGCAAAGGATTTAAGACAAAAGGAAAATACATGTCATCAGCAAGTGCTCTCTTTCTTATTTCCCTTCTATTTTGGCCAGAAAACACAGAAGAAGTGAGTTCAGCTGATGCCCAGATTCTTCTGTCAGCCATTGATGCTCTTCAGAGACTTTGTGAACAAAAAATCCAATATATGTCTCAGAGAAAAAGCAGAATTGTCACACACTTCTTCCTCGCAAAGGCAAGAGGTCTAAACAAGATTGTCCATAGAAGTGCTATTGAGAAACACATCAAAGGAACTCTGAGTGAAAGGAAGCTAAAATGGCTTGGAGGGGAAGTTTGGAAAACCAAAGAAGTTGTTCAGCAACTGAAACGGATTGAAGGGTGGACAGAAAATGAAAACTTGTATGTCCAATGTGGGCATAGAGACATAAAAATTAGAGTCATTCCTCGCTACTCTGCTTCCTTACCATATGGAAATGAAAAGGTCACTTTCTACTTAGGCTTTTCATTTGATGGTGTAGTTGCTTTTGACATTCAGGTGATGAAATAATAGTAACTCAGAATTTATGTTACAATTACTTACCTTTATCTGGGAAAAGAAAACATGAACTGCATAGAAAATATAAAAAATCAATAGTAAAGGTCTCAGTAAATGTGAGCATGACAGACAAGTCTTGCAGAACACCCATGTTCATGATCTTGTTCTATTCTTCAGTTTTTTAAGTATGCACTTGATCTTGCAGAATATCTTTATTATTATTATTTTAAAAAAATCAACAAAACCAATATTTTCTGAAAGATGCTTCAAATCAGATATTAATTAACCCGGTTCCTCCACAAACAAGACACATTGTGTAGGCATATTCTGGATAATGGAAGTCAACAGCTCTTCTAAGCAGTGAGAAATGATAGCAAACAGTAAAATAGTCTCCAGAAAAGAGAAAGGCTACTATATTCTATTATGTTCCATACCATGGAATTAGCAAGTATTTTGATTTAGAGGTAATACATTTATCTTTTTATTTATTCACTCTTAACTCCATTCAGATTCAGATTTTGTCAAGTGGTTTGACTGGGTCTTAAGATGTGTTTTACATTTTAACAAACCGCATCTTTGCAACGATTCTTTGCTTGGACTTAGAATACCCCATGGGAGATTTTGATATACTACTGACTCTTCTGTGAATTAATTTTGTTTAACACTCCAGTAGATGGTCATGTGTGATCATGCAAAACAAGATCTGATCCACAATATACACTATCTAGCAACCCTTCATTTGTTCTTCTAGCCAAGTCAACCAGTTTTAAAAAAATGTTGATGGTTCATTTTTCTAACTGTAATAAATCCTACCTTTTAAGAACAAGTACTTTGTTATCATTTGTGTGGTACAAAAGCTTTTGGCTGAAAATCTGAATTTCATATAATTTACACTGAAATTGTCACATCTGCAGATTACTGCAAATTACGAACAATATTAGTTATGAATTTATCAAAATATTTTAACCTTTACATAGAAATTACTTCTTCTATAAAAGTTCTTTGATAGACAGATACTGAAACAGAATTTTTTTTAGGACCTTGGAATTTTGGGGTACTCTATTCTTCTACATTAATAAAGATTGCATGTTTAGAAAACTGACACTCAGAATTTAACAGCTACAGCTAATCATTGGAGTATTGTTTGTATTTCATTTCTTCGTTTTTACTAAGATTAGGGCTGCACTGAAAGAAAAAGTCTGTTGGATTTATATAAATGAAACATGTACATCGGTTGCAATTAGTTTATGTTTTGGTTTTATAACTTCATTCAGTACATGTTATATGATTGTGACTATTTCATGTTGAAAACCTGCTATCGTTTATTTTTTAATATTGTAATAAAATTATATTTCTTTTATACACTGTGTATATTTTTCATCTATGTATGCAATGTTTATTTAATGTTACATGCTAATGGCTGATTTGAACAATCCATTTTCTTATGTGGGGTAGACCAAGGACCGGATGCCAGTTTGTCGCAGGGCAACACATAGACACACAAACACATAAAACCATGCACACACACACCTAATAACAATTGAGAGATTCCAGTTAAGCTAAATTGGATGACAATCTAGATTTAGTTTTTATCTGTCCATAAATAATGTTTACAGTTTAAGTTTTTGAAAATAGTACACCACAGTAGTAATAAATAAAATACAAATAAAACTGTTAAAACTGTTGCTTTAATAAGTCAAATAGTTTAACACAAAATCAGCAAACATCCAGAGTATTCCACATATTTATTAGTTTAGAGCAGTGATTGTCATATATTTACAACATAGGATGCATTTGTCATAAAGGAGAAAAAAAAATCTTCAGGCCACCGAACTTCACTGTCCAGATAGATATAAAAGCCTTTTTCAAACAAAAGATACATTTAAAGCATGCATGTGCAAGTTCTAAAATAAAGTTTACTGCTCATATATATGAAAGTAGGTGGAGTTTTACTACACAGCAACTGTTTTATATATTGTGGTCATGATTGAAACACAACCCACAACATTCACAACCCGTTACAAGAATGTTTCATGATTGAATCATGTTAAGGTACACAGCTCAATAAAAACATGTAACTTTAGCAAAACCTTCTTTGGGGGGGGAGAAAACAAAACACAAAAATATATAGTATTTGGAAAAGGCGTCTTTTGGCATAAACTGGTATGTGAATGGTTCTGTTAATGGATTTAGGAAATGAGGAAGACATGGAATTTGAAGGATGGACGCCAGTGGGGAAAGGAAGAGGGAGAGGACGTAGAAGAAATAAGATAGACGAAGGAAAGGGAATTAGTGATAGTTAAGGTAGTAAACAAGAATTGGAAGGAAGTAGTTCAGAAGAAGAAAGGATAGTTAGAAGGAAAGTTATGAGGGATGAATTTGAAATAATTAAAAAACTTAAGAATGAGGAAGAACAGGATAACATCAGTGCCATAAAAAAAGAAAATTGGAGATGATGAAATGGTAAAGATTTTGAAAGATGGAAACCTACTGGTATGTAAAATGAAGAACAAAAGAACAAGGCGTTGAATGTGGATAATATCTGAAAAAGTACAAAAAAATTACAGAAGTAATTTATGGGATTCCTCTAGATGAAGATCTTGATAAAATTAAGAGAAGTATGGTAGGTGCAACGGTAAATAACTTGAAGAGACTGTCAAAAACAATCAATGGAGAAAAGGTAGGAAGTTTGTCAATTCTCATTGAATTTGAAGAAAAAGAGTTGCCACAAAACATCAAAATATGATATCTCAGTTTTCAGGTCAGACCCTATATCACAGTGCAAGAAAAATTTTGTAATTGTGGAGGGCAACATAGAGTTACGTATGGAGGATGTGAAGTAAGGAAGAATGCAAAAGAAATCATCCAGGTAAAAACGACTAAAAACAAGGAATAGAATAGAATTCAACTTTATTGTCATTGCACTGTCGCAAGTACAAGCAACGAAATGTAGTTTGCATCTATTCA
>JAUZNJ010034443.1:0-12708 GCA_034780135.1 Jordanella pulchra | reverse complement strand
GAGGGCTCCAGCCCAGGAGACCCACGACGCACTCTGCTGGATGGAAGATGGAGCGGCAGGCTCCGGATCCCAACAGAGACAGGGAATAATTATGTCAGCATTTCTTTCTCCTCCGTTACACAACTTTTAATTCAATAACATGTTGTGAATCCATGCCTTCAAACTCTGCAGCTATAAAGGAAAAAACTGAACCTGGTAAATTCAGTTAGGCAGGTTTTTATCTTGGCCTTCCATAGTGGCAGTCTGACATTTTTCTGTTCCAGAAATGGTCCTAAGTTGAATGAGAGCAGCTTTTAGAGTTGCTGCCAATTAATATATTAGAATTATTCTCTAAAGAAATAAGCAAGCTACTAAAACCATAAGGCCACAGATTTCCTCAATGTTGTTTTTTGTCCAAAAGAAAATTAAAATGTTTAGCTAAACTTTAAATTATTGGAACTGCTTGTGTCGTCTTCAGCACTAATTTTCCAAATAGTAACTGGATGGACTGAAGATCTTAGCCACCAATAACTTTAGTGGAGGTTTTAATTACTTAAGACAGCTCGCCTTTTAGCTGTACAGATAATTTTCTATATCAAACCTTTTGGCTAAGCTGTAATAAACTTTCACCACTGCCTGTTAGAAAAGATTCATGATCCACATGGACAAGTGCTCTGAGGAACAACCTTCTTTGCTGGAATTTGGAACACAGATTGTTGAGCCTTGAATATTTTTTTTCATGAAATTCCCTAGTAAGATGTAGATAAAGGCAGCATCCATGTCGATTTAAATGGAGGAGAAAGGTATGACAGGTTACTCAGCACAGTGGGTTAGTCAATCACCATGCTTGCAAACATAGTAAGAAAGATAAGTACATGTGGGGAACAACAGCATAGTAAATAGGTCCTGCTATGGTAATTTTTTGTAGCTAGTGCAGTAGCACCCTACTTTTTTGTGCTCCTGTGCTACTGATTGTTTTACCCATATAAATAATGAAGTATTAAATTTTCAGTATACTGAAAAAAGAACTCTACATTTCATCATTGTGATTTAAATTCTTGTAGCTAAATATTCCAGAGGTTCTGGTGTTTGAAAAGCTTCTTTTAACGTTCAATGTTTGTTTTTTTCAAGCCCTAGTACCAGGACAAAGAAAAACGAAAAGCAGTAGATAAAAGAAGATGTTTTAGACTCCCACAAAAAATACTAACCGCAGCAAAACAAGAAATATTCAACATTAGATTTGTAAAGTTTCCTCTTGAGGGTTGAACACTATGTTATGACAGTCTGTGTCCTTGTAAAGGTCCAGTACACTAAGAGAAAATATATTTATCCAAAACATGTACCAGTGTGAAAAATGCAGCACAAAAACAGGCAAATCTTTATAATACTATTGGAAAGCCCAAAGAAATTACTGATCAAAAGATCTGGTATTCTATGGATTTATAGGGTACCTTTTGTAAATGATACTACAACAAAGCATGCTCTATTTTGAGAAAGAAATGACAATTTTCACTAAGCTGAAATACTAAACTTTCCTTCTTTTGTCCTTTGAAGATGTCTAAAGGACCAGCAGTAGGCATTGATCTGGGTACCACATATTCATGTGTGGGAATCTTCCAGCATGGTAAAGTGGAAATAATTGCCAATGACCAAGGAAACAGGACCACACCAAGTTACGTGGCCTTCACAGACACAGAGAGGCTTATTGGGGATGCTGCTAAGAACCAAGTGGCCATGAATCCAGCCAACACAGTATTTGGTAAAAACAATGCACTACCCACAAGACAAGACAATCACAGGGATTATAAAAATGAAAATTTCTCATTGCCATATCTTTCATGACTCACTTTTTATATATCAGTTTGTTTGAAATTAGAAAACCCTGCCGTTGCATGTTTTTACACACAATGAAGCTTCTCTTGTATTGTTGTCGAAAAAATTACAGATGCTAAGCGTCTGATTGGTCGCAAGTTTGACGATTCTGTGGTGCAATCAGACATGAAACACTGGCCCTTCAAGGTCATAAATGACTCCTCAAAACCCAAGGTAGAGGTTGAATACAAGGGGGAGATCAAGACCTTCTATCCTGAGGAGATTTCTTCCATGGTTCTCACCAAAATGAAGGAGATTTCTGAAGCTTATCTTGGCAAGGTATTCTCTTAATGGACTTATTACTGATAAATTTCAAGAAACAAGACCTGTAGTGACAAAAAACTAATGGAAGATAAGTTTGTTATTACGTGATTTCCCCCCCCCCCCATTCCTTTTAGCCTGTGACCAATGCTGTTATCACAGTCCCTGCTTACTTCAATGACTCCCAGCGTCAAGCCACCAAGGATGCTGGAACCATCTCTGGTCTCAATGTGCTTCGAATCATCAATGAACCCACAGCTGCTGCCATTGCCTATGGGCTAGACAAAAAGGTATCCAATGACCAAGCAGCTAAAGTGCTAATAATAATTTTTTTATGTACTTAGAATTTTCTTCCATTTTTTGTAGGTTGGGGGTGAGCGTAATGTTCTCATCTTTGACCTCGGTGGTGGTACTTTTGATGTGTCAATCCTGACTATTGAGGATGGCATCTTTGAGGTCAAGGCCACAGCAGGAGACACACACTTGGGCGGGGAAGACTTTGACAACCGTATGGTTAACCATTTTATTGCAGAGTTCAAGCGCAAATTCAAAAAGGACATCATCAACAACAAGCGAGCCGTTCGTCGTCTGCGTACGGCATGTGAGCGAGCCAAGCGCACCCTCTCCAGCAGTACCCAGGCCAGCATTGAGATTGACTCACTTTATGAGGGAACAGACTTCTACACCTCCATTACCAGGGCCCGTTTCGAAGAGCTCAATGCAGACCTGTTCCGGGGAACTCTCGAGCCTGTGGAAAAGGCCCTGAGGGATGCCAAGATGGACAAAGGCCAGATCCATGATATTGTTCTAGTGGGTGGCTCCACACGTATTCCAAAGATACAAAAGCTTTTGCAAGACTTGTTTAATGGTCGTGACTTAAACAAAAGCATCAATCCTGATGAGGCAGTTGCATACGGGGCAGGTAGGTCTCAATAAAATTTGTCACAGCATCTACTGTTCAATTGTAAATGGCTGCAAATTAAAGGGTTTTTGTAATCATGAATTTATTCTTTGGAAACCCACAGCTGTACAGGCTGCCATCCTGGCTGGTGATAAGTCTGAGAATGTACAGGACCTGCTGCTGCTGGACGTCACACCCCTCTCCCTGGGAATTGAAACAGCTGGAGGAGTGATGACTGTCCTTATCAAAAGGAACACTACTATTCCAACCAAACAAACCCAGACCTTCACCACCTACTCAGACAACCAACCTGGTGTCCTTATACAGGTAAAGCATGGCACAAAATTCACACATTGTGCTGTGTGACATTTTCATTAACATGTTTCAGATCTGACAAAAATCAGACAATTATGACAGGTTTTTAGCTCATTATGTATTTCATAAAGAAGAAAAAAAACAACATCCAAACCTACCTCATGTCAAAATTGAGAACTAAAGTATGCAATGAACTGAGTAAATTAATTTCAATGAGCAAAGTTCAATTTCATCCAGGTCTGATTACTTCCAGAATTATTGTAAAAATAAGTATGTAAAAATAATCTCTCTGAAAAGATGAACCAGACTACAGGATCTCAGAAAGCAACATACCATGGTCCAATATAAAAAATCTCAACAAATCAGAAACAAAGACCTTGAATTCTATCAGTCTGGATTTTATAGTTACAGTATTTATAGGGCTTCAGCCATCCAAGTAGTTGTCAACCTTCCTTATTTTATCCTGAAAGTTTCAGAAGAGGCTAGAATGACACACAAAGCATCCAAGACTAAATATAAAGATACATTTAGAATCAGTAAAATGGTTTCTAAACAGGTTTTAAGCCAAAAACTGCTGCTAAGGAAAATTAACAGAAAGAGTCATTTTATCTTTCTCAAAAAAAAATAAATAAATATTGAGACATGACTTGATCAGTTGTTCTCTGGAGTGACTAGAAAAAAGGGGGACTTTTGGTTGTGTGCATCCCATAACAGAGTTTTTAAAGGAAGAACATCCAAATAAATTGTGTTGGTTGTAGTAATATACTGGAGCTGCTCTGACGCTTTAAGATGTCAACAACTTAATAATATTGACAGAGCAAGGTATGCCGCTGTTGACCAGAAAAACATTAGGGGGACTGTCGACTCCACCTGTGAAGGACTTAGAACATGTTTTGAAGAAGCCAAGTCAAAGACAATGCTTTAGTCAAATTAAGACATTCTGGAATGACTTAAAACAAGTCAATCATGCATATTCAAAACTGCATTATGTTATTTGCTTCTATTATTGCTTTATAGTTTTGATTTTCTGAAAAATTTAAGCATGACAAACAGTGAGAAAAGAATACATCTATAAGAGGACATACCCTTTTTAATGGCACCGAGTTCAAAAGGTTCATGAACTCATTGAACTTAACATCAAAATCTCTTTTTAGGTTTATGAAGGAGAAAGAGCCATGACCAAAGACAATAATATCTTAGGAAAATTTGAACTGACCGGCATTCCTCCTGCGCCAAGAGGAGTTCCTCAGATCGAGGTGACCTTTGACATCGATGCTAATGGTATTCTTAATGTGTCAGCGGTCGACAAAAGCACGGGAAAGGAGAACAAAATCACTATTACCAATGACAAAGGTTGTAAAACATATTAAAAATAAAGAACTGTTTACAAGAGGATGTTTTGAAGTGACAAAAGCAAGATTTATGTTTCTTCTCATTCTTTCTCAGGTCGTCTGAGCAAAGAGGACATTGAGCGCATGGTGCAGGAAGCAGAGCAGTTCAGGTCTGAAGATGAAGCCCAGAGAGACAAAATTACAGCCAAAAATTCTCTTGAGTCTCTGGCCTTCAACATGAAAAGTACAGTGGAAGACGAGAAGCTCCAAGACAAGATCAGCCCCGAGGATAAAAAGACTATCATAGACAAGTGCAATGAAGTAATTGCCTGGCTGGATAGGAACCAGGTAGATATCCACATTACTAAAATGTAAACTTTTCTCAGCTTACTCAAATGTGAAACTCTAGTTTTGTGGTGACAAAGACGTGTAGCAGAGATGCTGTGATAGTAATTCCTCTCGTGCTGCAGCTCTTGCAACATAGTTATATGCTCCTGTTTTTTTTCTTTTGTTTTTTTTACAGACGGCTGAGAAGGAAGAGTATGATCACCAGCAGAAAGAGCTGGAGAAAGTCTGCAACCCCATCATCTCTAAGCTGTATCAGGGGGGGATGCCTGGAGGAATGCCAGGCGGGATGCCTGGTGGCTTCCCTGGAGGAGCTGGAGCTGGTTCCTCCTCTGGCCCTACAATTGAGGAAGTTGACTAAATATAAACAATGTAAAGACCCCAAAGATTACTTATCCAGGCTTGATTACATGTATCTGCCATATAACAATGTCTTTTAGGAAAATGGAAAACTGATTTCCTTTTTGTCTGTTGGATTGATAAGGCTACTGTTGACAAATTTTAAAAATATCACGATACACTAAGGATAGTTACTCACAAAAATACTTTAATCCTTAAACTTGCTTACTTTCAAATCAACTAAAAACTGTTGTGTTGTTCTTTTTTTAAAAAAAAAACTAACACAAAGTAGTTTATAACAATAAAGGGAAAGAAAAGTATATTGTTTTGGGTTTTTTTTTAATTGTAAATCAGAATCCTTCATTAAAGGTTTGGTGAAGCAGCTGTTTTACAAATAAAACTGAAAAACCTTTTGCAAAAAATATCAACAAGTTTTGAGATTGTAATGACAATTCAACTTCCGCCCATTCTGTTTTTTTTATCAACCATAAAAATGTATGTTTTGTGTCATTGCTCATCTGGAAGGTGAACTGTGGCCCCAGTTTTAATCGATTTGCATATTACAACAAGTCTTAATTTAGCATTGCCTTATTGGGTACCATCTTCAGTCTATTCTTATCTCCTACCTGTCCCCAATGAAGACAGGCCTCACTACAGCATGATGCTGCACCTTTTTTCAGCAAGGTCTTCGAATGTTCAAGGGTCAGTTTGCAACACATGTAGCTTGTAAGCCACGAGGTTCCATCATCTCATCTTGCCAGAGTTTCCTCTTTCCTGTGTCTGACTTTTAGTAAAATACAAAGGTAGAATTTAGCTATTTTTTATTTATCTCAGATAACCATTCAGGTGGATTAAACAATGCTTTATGAAATGTTTGAAACAAGTACTATTATGGGTTGGAAAGATAATGGTGTTGAATACATAAGCACATAACACCTGTTTTTCTGTTTTTAAGTTGTTTAAATGTTTGAAAATATGTCTTGTCCTTTCAGTCGATGGGTATGTAGAACTTTGTCTCATTATATCATAACAAAAGTGTCATGAAGCGGTTGAGGTGGAGGTGGTGAGGCAGGGGCTGGAACCAGGATGTGGTGAAAATGAGGGTTTTAATGAGCAAAATCCAAAGTACAGCAACTGAAAAAGTCCTCAGACCAGGCAGCACGGCTTAAACAGAAATCCCACCGATAGCAACTGGACATATGAGAGGCAAAGAGCACTGAACAATCTCAGATGATCACAGACAGTATTCAGAAAACTCAGACAAACTCTGACAATGACCCGACGAAGAACAGAAGATACAGGGGGATTTAAATACACAGGGATGAAGACCAGGGAAACGAGACACACCTGGGGGCAATCAAGGGAGAACAGGATGACACGGAGAGCACAGAGACAACAGGAAGCTCAAATATGACAAAGAAAACCACGGATCATGAAAAAAAGTACAATTAAATTTAGCATCTTAAAGTAAGTGGTTTTCAACAGTCTTCAATCTGTAATTATATATCTTCAAATAAATAAAGTTCACATTTGCAATCTCTTTTCTCACCATATAGATAAATTATCATTTATTCTAAAAAAAAATAAATTCTTAGTTAATAAATATATATATTTAATGCAACATGTCAACCACCAATCTTACAGAATGTGTTCCTGGAAGCCCACCACAAAAGTTAACAATTATCTTAATCTACATCTCTTTGTCACAAAGGGTATTTAAAAATGAGGTAAAACAAAAGCCCCTGTGAATATGTGAAGGAAGCCTTTGTAAACCGACTTTGTTGTTTCCTCTGTGTATGTGTGTGGTTTAAAACTAAGAAGCAAGTTTCACTTAATGAGTCAGTTCTACAAGGAGCAATGAGGCAAAACTATACTGTCTTTTGTCAATCTAAATACAATTTTATAGTATAGCTTTTCTTATTTACGTGTTCCTTTAGATTATTTAAGGTGCTTATCAGCAGGTGGTCTTTTCTCAAGCGGGCACTGGCTGAACGGGGTTAGGGTGGGGTTTGTACTAATGGCTACTGACAGAAGTCAGGGTCAGTTGTATGAGATACACCTATAAATGCCAGCATGGTGCAGAGTGACCAGACAGGAACCAGAATCAAAGTCAGGCCAGTTATGTTCTTGGTCATTAGCTGTTTTGCACTTGTGGCCTCCACACTGGGTGAGTTGCACTAAACTATAATTTTCTGCCTTTATCTAGAGTTTAAAAAGAAGTCTGGTGGGAAATTGTGGGTTTTAAAATCATTTGACAATCTACATACATATCAAATAAATTAAAGGCCACCAAATTTACTAACTACCATTTATGACTCAGCATTAACATGTGGTTGGGCACTAGAATGTTGCTATGGTGTGTTTTGACTTTGGGCCTCAGGGTGTGGCGTGCCTTCCATTAAGCCCCAGGTCAGTGGATACAACAAGGTTGTAAATGGTGAAAATGCTGTGTCCGGTTCCTGGCCCTGGCAGGTTTCTCTTCAGGTAAGTGGCTCTATCTTCATAAATACAGAAGCTCTGTTAGAAACATGTAAAAATAAACCTTTATGCTTGAAGAAAATCACTAAAGGAGACAATGTTTCAAACTTAGGATGGCAGCGGATTTCACTTCTGTGGAGGATCATTGATCAACCAGTACTGGGTTGTCACAGCTGCTCACTGTCGTGTGTCGTAAGTTACTAGATATATCCAAGAGTAGAGCCACGGAAAGCCAATTAATAACGCCACGTTATCATTAAGATGATCATTCATTCCCTTAGTCCATCATACCATCGTGTGATCCTGGGCGAGCATGATCGGCAGTACAACAGCGAGCCTATTCAGGTCAAGACCATCTCCAGGGTATGAAAAACTTTTAAGCAGTCTTTTTTTTACCGAAAGCTCTTGTCTGTATAATGGTTTGAAAGTATTTAATGTTGTGTGTAATTCTTCTTCCGCTCACCAATCAAGGCCATCACCCATCCTTACTTCAATTCTAACACCCTCAACTATGACATCACACTTCTGAGGCTCTCCTCCCCAGCACAGTTTAATTCCCGTGTGTCTCCAGTGTGCTTGCTCTCATCCAGCAGCAGCATCCCCTCTGGAACCAAATGCGTCACCACTGGATGGGGTAGAACTGGACAAACTTGTAAGTGAGCTCCTCTACATTTTAACCTAATATGTTTCTACAGGGATAAATAAAGAAAACTGTAAAATTGCGCAGGGGAAAAAAAAGCTGTGACAGATTTGAAGAGATTGTTGTTTTTTCTGTGTTTTTTAGCAAGCCCTCGTTACCTGCAGCAGACCTCCCTGCCTCTGCTCAGCCCTGCCCAGTGCAAAAATTATTGGGGCTACAACAGAATTACTGACGTCATGATCTGTGCTGGTGCCTCTGGAGTTTCCTCCTGCCAGGTAACATGCATTTCAATGGTCAAGCGTGATTCAAGTAACACATATGAGCTTAAAGTATCATTCTACGACTAAAATGTAGGTACATCTGCAAAATACATTTGCACCGTGTGTAAAATTTGCATTTGCATTCAATATCCTGTTCTTACATTCTTAGGAAATGGCTTGCAATTTTCAGTGAGAGCCAAAATTATGATATGAATCAGCAACCGTGCTCTTGCTACACATTTTCCTGTTTCTGAAACCAGCCAGGCCACAATTTGCACAAAGCCAAACAAAACACAGTGCTTAAAGGAAGTACAGCTGCTCTGCAAGTTTAGTTATCTTAAGTTTATTAACCATTTGTGTTGTTTCAGGGTGACTCTGGTGGCCCTCTGGTGTGTGAAAGCAGTGGTGTGTGGTACCTTACAGGTATTGTGTCTTGGGGCACCTCCAATTGCAATGTGTATGCCCCAGCAGTGTACTCCCGCGTGTCCTACCTGCGCAGCTGGATTGACCAGACCCTTGCCTACAACTAAAAAGCAACAAACATGCATTTATTAATGTTATATAGGCCTATGCTGAGAATAAATAGAACCAGTGTCCCACAGTGTTTCTGTTCGGTGCATTTGCAAGAAATCAAGCAATAAAATCTTGAAGATGATGCATGCTGGTCTTGTGTTCCCAAATGATGACGTGTATGCTTATATGTACTGGTGGTTGCTGGTTGCTGAGAGGGAACAATTTTTTGTATTCTACCAGCAAAGTGAAATTGTTTTTGGGAAGAGTGAGGATATTTTCTGGTTCCTCACATTTTTACAAGATGTTCTTGGCTCTTGATTTTTGGTTCATGACTAAGGTGTGAATTGAGTTCAAGTTTTTATTTAGTGTCGGTATATACTGGTAATGGGTGAGTTCAGGATTCACCATAGAAATGGAAGTCATCGCAATGTGCTCATAAGGACTCTGAAAGATAAATAGGTGTGTATCTATGTGTATCTGTGTGTATTTGTGCAATGTGTATCTGTGTGTATTTGTGTAATGTCACAATTTTCTTCTTGGAGTTTTTTTTGACACCATATCAGCGTGAGTTTTTTACAGTACAGGATAACCACAGTCATTTAAATTCAAACTAGCAATGATGAAAGGCCCAATGGTTGGTCAATTTCAGGTTCAGATCAAATAAGGACCGACTCAGCTCCAACACAGCTGATGCAAATGAATGGTTCCTTACCATGGCTTTGCCAAACTTGCTGATGTGCTGCTGAGGTAATTCAGTCCTTTGAAATTATTGTGTTGGAGCAGGAATGCATCTAAAATCTGCAAGACAGATCGTGAGGAACAGTGTGGGAGACTCCTGACATAGACCATAAATTACTGATTATAAGATCCTTCACAGCAACAACTGACATATTTGCAGCAACTACATGAATCATGCTATTACAAAAAAAAAACTATTTTTTTATACATTTTCAGTTGTACTTGCTGTATTGATCTTTGAATCATGCGGTTGTGTGGTTTAATCCAAGTCAGCATCATGATCAAATGCCCAAGCCACCTCAGCTGACTCGTTTTGATGCGTAGCAGTGGCTCAATACTGAGCTACCCACAGAGGACCCTATCTTCAAGGTTAAGTACAGCCCCTTTCAGAGGAAGCTTGCCTGATGCAACTATATCAGAGATCTTGTTCTTTTGATCATGACACATGTTGCAAAATGCTTGAAAGACACAGCAAAACCTGAACATGGAGATTGCATTCAGTTATCTTCACAAAATCAGTGTCCCTCACCAGAAGTTTACATTAGCACTGTTTGTAAAGATGTTGCATAGATTGTATATGCGCCAGGCAGATTTCTCAATGCCAAAGTCAGCTCCAGTGTCAGTTCTGCTATTATTGCAGCTAATACAGAGGATTGTAATTACAAATATCTCAGACTGTTGGTGCAGGCATGAACAAGTCTAGGACATTGTGTTAATGATCTACCTAACAAGTCAAAAATATATAAGGATATATATACAGACAGCCATATAAGACTGACCTAAAAGGAACGATGCAGCTCAACTGAAGCTAAGAAATGCTGGAGAAACAACATGGTGTTAAAAAATCCAACAATATGAACAGTAGTGAAAGCTGAGAACTTAAAATGAAAAGTTTAAACTAGGAAAGCACATCTGTTTCATATCTGGTTACTGTCCTTCTTTCGGTCCTGATAGGAGACTCTGCAGATTCCTTTCTCATGGGAGCAGGCTGAAGAGCTTGTCTGATTGGTGGGTTGGGGTATTTTTCTCCTCCTGAGATAAATTTAGTGAAGTTAAATACCGATATTTTCTAGGTTATATGTTATATTATGCTACTGCTATAAGAGATAAATTTATATGATGATATAGGCAATAAATCTATGTTAAGCTTCTTAGCAGTGATATGTAAGGAGAGGCCTATAACTGTTAAGACCCAGTTATGTAAATAAATACAATAAATAAGGTATTTAAACTGTTACCCTTGTTTTGCCTTTTTGCTGATACTAGACAACTTTAATACTTCCTGTCAGCAAACCAGATTGCTGAATGTGGCTTTTTGCACCCTTCACCAAAGTCAAAAACATTTTCCTTTACCCTCAGCTCTATGTGGTGATAACTAGAGCTTAGTCAGAAGGAATCTCACTAAATCTAAAGCAGCTGTGAGTTTGTGCACCAATAACTCTGCCTTCCTTTTTTTGTCAGATATTTCCAGTGCTTGCTGGCTGACTGGATCAAAAATTATATTGTAGATATCTTCCATACTTATCACAGCCTTTACACAATCACATTTCACACCTTTCTACACTTTTATAGACTTCAAAGGAAATGTATTTTCATTTATTGATCTATTTGACAGGGACTGTGTACATAATTAGCATTACTGCAAATGCACCAGAATTAGACAGAAGATTATTCTTCTTAAAATTGTGTACATAAAAGAAACAACAGCAAGAAGATTGCAGAGTCCCAATGCAAATATAAAAGCAATATGACATACAAAAGTCAAGTCTTCAAATGTTGTTGATAAACACAGCGTACAAGATGGTGATGCTCACCCTTGTGTTACTCTCAGTGTGGTGTTCCTGACGTTTATAAACTGATAGAGTGGAGGAGTTGACAAACCATGAATGATTTTGTACAAGATAGAGGTATGCATTCTTGATTAAATTTGTCAAGCTTATGCTTGTATAACGGCACAATATGGATAAAAGGATAATAAAATGTTTTAGAGGCTAGTGAAAACTCTGTTGACTCCCAAAGATCTTGTTGGAATTCATCAAACATGAAAACATGGAGGATGGAGTTCAGACAACTATTTACAGTGTAGAGGCTAGACTCACACCTAGAAAACCTCCAAACCTATCGGTGTTCCAGGGAGCTTGGTTAGCTCTGACCTTTACTTCTGTAAATCTTAAAGCATGAAAGGGAAACAGTGAATAGGGAATACAAAAATAATAAACAAAATGATCCGTTGAGATCTTTGTTTCTTTCCCCTCTGCTGGCATGGATGCTGATGGTCACATGAGAGAAAGGCATTGCTAGGAGCAGAATGAGAAGGCTTATGACAAAACAGATGATGTTTAAACTCCACTTTCTTCCCTCCTTAATGAAGTAAATACAATATGTCTGATTCTTGAATTCTCCAACAGAATGAAATAGTAAGTCATACTGTTGAAAACCATGAGCCAACCAGATCATAGCACTCAGGTTATGAGCTTTTTAGCAAATTCTGAGTATTCTCGCAGACACCTGAATGTTTTGGAACAATATTGCCTGGTATTATAACTGTTAATAATTTCATCCCCATTGCTCTGAAAATGCATCAATTACTATGAATGACTACACGTTGTTACGTAGCCTAAGAGGCTCCTCCCTGCTACAGTTCTCCAAAAGTTGGCTTCTGTTGGGATCCGGAGCCTGTCGCTCCATCTTCTCTCCAGCAGAGTGCGCCTCGAGTCCCCTGGGCTGGAGCCCTCA
>JAUZNJ010034442.1:0-12708 GCA_034780135.1 Jordanella pulchra | reverse complement strand
CATCCATCAAGCCGGCAAGCCACGCTCGGTGCCAGAAGACATCAGGAGCAAACCCGCCGCCTACAATCTTAAATAAACTCTAAGATCACGAACGCTGCGTTGTTTGTGTGAACCTGTATGTGGGTCAAGAAACTTAAATCCAACAAGACAAGAAGTGGAATTCTGATACTTTCTATTTCTTCTCTTTGTCTTCTCCATTGATAGCTCTTATTTGTCCATTCTAGCCTGAAATACACATCATTTTGTAATTGGTACACAGTTTGTCATGGGATAAGCATATATTTCCCTGAAGAAAAAACCCGATCATATTAACATTAAAGGACTAATAACATCATATTCATTTTTAAACAATAAATCAATACAAGTGGCTGAAAATAATTTGCTTTAGCTTGCCCTCCTAACTAATACTTTACGCATGGGAAGTAATGCCATTTATGTTTAAATACCAAATTACTACATTGCAAACTTAAGTGAGATTTGTGAGCACCATCACTGAGAGCATCAACACCACCAGTTTGAAATCTGATGGTGTTGACATCTTACGAAATTGAGAAAATGTTATAGTACTTCCATTTATATGATATTATCCTGAAGACGGGAATTTTATATTTCATCAGTGCCCTAGAATCTTTTCAATATACCAAAATTAAGAATTTTCTAGACAGAGTTTCATAAAAAAAGGTTGTAAGTTATTATAACTTTGGAATAAAAAGGAAGAAAAAACAAAAGAATGACATGAGGTGCCCTCCTAAGTAAAGAAGAAAAAGGAACTAGTAATGGGGTCCTCAGAATTTTTGATGCCCCCAATAATGCCTGATTTTTTTTTACATTTTCTTAATGTCTGACAGTGTTGACAAAAACTCAGGAAACTATTTCAATTGACTTGGAAAAAACATAAAGATTATATCTATTGCCTGCATACTTCCATTTATTAGTTGTGGCACTTTATTTCAGAAATCTCGTAATTGTTTTCAACTGTTGTAATGTATTGAGTTCTGCTCCGGGACAAGGGCTTTTACAAACATCATCCACGTACCACATGATTTAAAATCATAAATATTTATCAAAAATTCTGATGGTAACATGACAAACCAAACAAATTGTTTGATAAGTATTAATACTCCATTTAAACTCCAGTGCAAGTGTCTGCACAAAGTAACTATAATATTGCACTTGTCACTAATCTATATAAGTAAAATATGATTAACTGCTGAAAAACCTTCAGCTCAAATTAAAACCAACTATCCTCATGCTCCTTTTGCTAATAAGAAGTCCTTAGTTTAAAACAAACGCTGTTTTTCTTCAATAACTGTGTATAATATTCTCACTCTAGGATTTCATCATATCTCTGGTTACACAGCAGACTAGGTGAGAGACAGAAAGGCCTTTATCTGAGGAAATGTAATAGATTGTGAAAAGCCGTCTTTTGATTAAATCAGCTCTGCGGCTAAATCATAGGATGGCTCATTATCTTATAACATGATAATTAAGAAAAAGCAGAATCTTTCTCTATCTGGTTCTATCTCAGTCCATCTGTGTGACTGCCTGCTTTCATATAAAAATCTAAGAAGTGTTGAACCATCCAAAGATTGCTTGATGGGAAAATTAAAGACTGAAGAGATGTGTGATTGTTCTGTGAGTCTCATGGCAGCCTCTTTTCCTCAGTCATCACAGGTATATTAATCAGTCCATGCACTGCTTAGCTTACAGAAGATAATATTTGACATTTGGAACACAAAATAACCATTATTCACGCTCATACATCTTACATATAATCCTCAAAACGTTTTTCTTTCTGCTTGTCATTCTGATTGCTGTGCCAGGGCACGGCTGTTCTGCTTTGCTTCTTTGTGCTTCGCACCGCCACAACAAATTAACTTCACTCAGGTCAGGTGCTTCTTCGGACAACATGATGTACATTTATAATCACTTCCTCTCCGTTGTGGAGCCATTTCTGTTCTGTGTGTGTATGTAGTGATTCAGTATGCTCCACACTGGCTCAGAAGTGCAAGGTTAATTCACTGACAGTGTGCAGAGTCCACTTGTGGCAGGAGGCGCCCAGCAGCATGCAGGAACACGCTCACAAATGCAGAAAATGAAATCCTGTGCTGTTCCTCCTCAGTACTGAGAAAGTATCAGCTCAGCAAGACAGGCCGGAGGAGAAAGTTTAAAAAGGGAGCAGAGAAGAAGTAAAGAGGGCATAAAAGTTTCTAAGGGGGCATTGTAAAGAAAAGAAAGGTGAATTTAACCTCTTAAGCATGTATCACTCACATGTCTTTGTAACATGTTCTCAGCTGACCTACTGACTAGTCAAACCCTTGGATCTTATAAAGAGAAAACAGGAGGCCGGGAGAGCAGAAATCGATTAGAAAGAGAGAGCACAAACACACCATCTCCACACCTTACAATGTATTTTACGATGAGGCCCTCCAATTTGAAGATGCATTGATCATTTGGGGAAGCTTTGTAGAATTTTAGCAAAGACAGACAGGTTGCTTTGTTAAAGCTGCACCAGGCGTCATTCATCTGAACAATCAATTTTTTTTCTCTTTTCTCAGATCCTCCCTCATTTTCCCCTTCACTCCTACTTTATGAGCCCATTGAGGAATTACTGGTTTCTAACCAATATCTCCTCTAATGATGTCTGGCAGCTGATGCTCTGACCGTCTTTCATATGCCGGCATTCTGTCTGTCTTTCAGGAGGTTTGTTAAAAATTAAAGTTCTGCCAGACAGATGTAAATAAACTGTTGCCTTGTTAATGGACCTAATTATTTTCACAGTGAACAAGTTAGAGTTAATGGCTACCATCATTGCATGTCTGCTGAAAAGGGATTTAAAACTGCTATTTATCAATACAATATGACTCAAAAAGGTAACTTAAGTGAAAAATAAACAATTTCTCATCATGGAAATGTATCCATTTATTCATTAAACATCAATAAACGCAGAAACAATTTTTTAAAGGAAGATAGATGCATATCATCTCCTTTCAATAAAAAAACGGACAAAAAAGCTCCTTACAGACTTGCAAAATGGAAAAGTTATATTGTTCATTGAGTCTTATATATGCCTTTGTTTTTAAAAAGAGAGTATGAAGAACTTTGTTTTTTGTTTCATATCTACAATGATTTGCATCATGATAAAAACTGGTTGTTTCATTTAATATTGTGTGTTTTCAGTTCTTTGAAGTACAGGTATTTTTGTATAATATATGTAGTTTGTTTTTTATGAGTAAATCACCGTTACATCTCTCCGACATGCAGAAAAGTTAAGTTCACCTCTGCTTTTTTACAAGAAATACTGAAAAATATAAAGTTTGAGGAGGACAACTTGTAAACATTTCTAAAATAATTTCATGGCATTTGGATGTTCAATCCCTTCCCCTCAAGAGCAGGGAGAATATTGAAGGAGAAAAGTTTTGAAAGTCCTGATGTTCAGTTTGAGTTTTGATATTTGGCGTTTCTCGGAGGCTTCACTTCTCAGAGCAAACACAAACATCAAGAGTTTAAATCTTCTGAGCTGAGTGAGAGCTGTCAAAGATTTATGAAACCTTTACAAAAGTTCATCAAAGAAAACGTCCGGCACTGACTTTAAGCATCCAGCAATCAGTCAATATGCTACAGATGAAGAGCACTCTATAACAGAGAAACTTAAAACATGTTTCTCAAATATTTATTTTTCAAACATACCAAAGAGATTGACATGTTTTTATCAATACACTTCATGATTTCAGAAGAATCCAATCACAACAATCAGTGCTAGTCTGTCATAATGTGATCTTTTTCACAGAGCAAGTGAAACATTTGAAACACAATTTATTCTTCAAACAACAGCAAGTGCCAACACACATTTTATTTTCAAAGTTATCATTTTAATTTTCAAATTTGAAAGAGATGTCTGAGTATGGCATTCATTTAGTGACATCTAGTAAATACTTTTTGTATCATATCTGACATCTGCAAGGTCTTCTTTTAAAACATACAGCATTTATTCTTGAGAATTTTTTTTTTTAAGTTTGAAAGGATGGTATAAAAATTAGAGTTTTTCCAAACATTTACTTTATACTATCTCTTATTTCAAATAAACTACATTTTCATAACTTTCCTTATAGGTATTCTGCTCATTAACTGTTCCAGACACTGAGATTAATATGACTGTCAGGTCTGGTACATTCATTGATTAAATCATTTTCAAATATAATCATGTATTTGAAAAAGTGAAAAGAACTGCTTAAACAGGATATTTTAATGTTCTAGCAGTTTCTTTATTGATGGTATCAATTGGTCTAGCAGGAAGTTGTTATGAAGCGTTTTAAATATGGCTGGTATATCTTAATGCTCATGATGAAACAACACTGTTGGCACCTTAGCACTTGGCAATTTTAGTTTGCTAAGTTATTTGTCAATTGCAACATATAAGTTTTCTTCTTCTTATTTTCATGCCACGTCCATAGAGAGCAGCAATCAATACTTGTGTTTATGCGCTTTATTAAAGTTTAACTAAACATTGCAGTTAGCTAAAGTTGCACTCTGAGAAACAGTTCAAGATATGTTGCTCTTATAAAGGCATTTTTTCTCTTTTTGCGTCAGGAATGTGGACTCCATTTTGTCTTCTCAAATTCTAAAAGACTGATGAAACCTAAATTAGATTAGCCCACTGCAGATTCCTTAAAGCACAATATGAAATTGATTGGTTTTTTGCCAAAGCATATACAATGATTTAATATTTTTTTTCTTTTTTGTTGGGATCAGCTCTGATCGATTAAGAAAACAAAAGTAGGGGCTGCCAGTAGTGCTGTGATTTATGTAAGAGCCTACTGTTGATCAAAATATATATCAGTTCTTTTCCAAAGGTTTTTCAATACGTAGTACAAGCTTTTGAAAGGACATCCTGTGCTCCAGTTACTTCACAGGGTTCACAAATTAAATATTCCATATCATGTTCCATATTTCTTTTATTTTTTTCTGCCAGATGATTTTCTTGTAATTGCTAAATGGTTCATCAGACATAAACGAACATAGTGAGAGATCTAATGAATGTGAATCCAAATTGATCCCCTCTTCCTGTTATTCTTCATCCTCTTGTCTGCCAAACCTGTTTATAACTGTTTAAACATGCAGAACGCAATCTGACTGAGCATCAAAAGTAATAAAGACATTTTTTGAGTGTGAGAATGAATCATTGTGAATATACTAATGCCAAAGAGAGTTGAAAAAATAAAAAAAATTCCACATTACAGACTGCCTGATCTGTGAAGGTTTTTTCAGTGGAAATCTTTTAAAGCTATTACAAAATAACAAGAAAGCTTACATGCTAATAAAAAAGACTTCAAGGCAGCAAGCCTTAAGATAAATAATAAGCGTTATTCTTAATCTATGGCACTTTCTTTACAGTTAGCATCCAAATGACTCAAAAAAGACTGGACAAGTTTATCTATAGAGCAATTTGCAACATGAAGACAATTCAAATCACTTTACATTATGAAATTAAGAGGAAAATTTGAATGGATGAAATTTCAAATATAAAAATAAGGGAATCCCGACAAATATCCCTGTTTGAATTGATTAAAAAACTTTTATTGATCTATAATGTAATAAATTTCTTCCTAATACTTTCTGCAGGTTTTTACATAACTGAATTCATGTCGCTAACTATATGCTGCGCCTTATAACCTTCTCTGACCGAATCCCTCCTGGACGATTTCAATTATTTTAATGAGAAGATTTAGAGGAGGTAGAGCCCGGACCATGCGACATTTTACACCCTGGTGAAACCTGTCGATTCATAATCCTCTTTTCCCTAGAATATCATATTTATTTAAAAATACACCATTTGTATTTGATATTGATTTTTGGATTGCCCGGTTGTTACAGAAATTAGAGAATATCCGACAGTAGTGGCATTCATCCAATTTTGCAAAGCCTAAACTGCAGAGATTCTAAGGGATCCCGAAAGCGGATATGAAATCAAATACTTTTATTTCCCCGATGTTAAAGATAAGACCAACAGAACTGAACATGTCATCAAATCTCGATTAGAAATGTTGCAGTGAATTTGAAAAGACATTTACAGCTTTGACAGCAATGGAATCTAGGTCTACATTTGCAGCTAATGTCAATTTGGAATATGTTGTAATCACCGTTTAAGTCTTTATCTGGAAGTTTAACATAAACAAAAAGCTTTTCTTAAAAAAACAACAACAAAAAAGGGACAGTGTCGCAACTAGATCGTAACTCAGAATCATTGCAAATGTTACTTAACTCCCAAATTCAGTCTGACAAAAAGCAACACAAACATTTGGAACTTATTAAAAGACACGCCAAACAGGAACTAAATACTGCCCAATTTGCCCTTTTTACTCACCGCAAAGGGAGTTTGCGAAGCCGTACCACACGCACCCCCTCTCTCCTATGAGCCAGCGTCCCTGCGTGCTGGCCGCAAAGCTGAACGGAGTCCCAAGCACGCACACCAGCAGGTCGCTGATGGAGATGTTGATCAGCAGCAGATTAATGGGGGACCGCAACATCTGGTAGCGGCAGAACAGAACCAGCACCAGAAGATTGTTCAACAGTCCGAAAGCACCGATGAAACCGAGGCACACGGCCACGACAAGGTGCCCCGTTGGGCTTAGGGTGGTCCGGAGCGTACCGCCCCCCGGGTGCCATTCTCCGGCTCCGGCGCACAAGGCGCTGTTGAACTCCGCGCAGCCGCTCAGGCTCGCATTAGACACGAGCATGGCAGTCCGTGTCACTGCGGCGGCACAACGGGCGGCCACGGCGACTAATGTGGCGATGGCATTTCTGGTTTTCTCTCAGTGTGGGAAAAGAAAGGAACAGACTTGTTGCTTTATAAAAAAAGAAAAAAAAAAAAAAAGAAAAAAAAAAGGAAAGTGGAGCCAAACTGACGATTGAAGATGATAGATGGCTTAGGTGGGAAATGTAACACTTTGTTCTCGGTTCTTCGGGGGATTGGAGTTTTGTCAGATTTTACAGGAAAAGTTTGGTTAAGCTTTGCTCCACCGTGTGGCAGTCTCTAACGCTCACTTGCATTTATCCCAGAGACGGTCCAGTGTCTCACCCAGTAACCTTCCCTTCTCGGACCGTGTTTAAATCACCGCCGCCTGCTCCCTGGCAGCTGACGTACAGGGCGGAGAGTGGAGGCTGGATTATTGGGCGGGAAAATAGAGGCGCCTGGAAATCCAACTCCGTCTATACGTCAATCTGCGTCTCAGAGAGGATTCTATGCAATCAGCAATCACACTCAGGGATTCAATCACCTAGTCCACCTTAAAACGTTAAGAAGCAACTGCTCATCTTCTTTGGTGCTGTCCATGGTTCTGAATACTGTTTAAGAGGATCTTAAACATGGTTTTCGCTCGGTCTTAATATCTTTCAGTAGTTTTAAAGGTATAGTTAATTTCAAAAGTATTAACACCCTCTAAATTTTTCATAATTTGTTTACTTTGTGGTTAGAAACAATGAATTGAACTTGTAGTTCATTGAAGAAAAAAACAACTTAGTCGAAATGATTGGGGCTTTTTTTGTATGTTCACAAAAAATATAATACAAATAAAGAAAGGTATTGGGTACATTTGTTCCCCCCTCTTTTTTGAGTCAATATATTTTAAAAGCAGTCTCACAATTGAAGCTTTTCCTACTTTGCATAGTTTGCTATGTAACTATTTTTTGCCAATTCCTAAAATAAGACAAACCAGACTGACTTGATAGAGAGCGCTTATAAACATCAATTTTCAAGTCTTGCCGCATATGGGTGATTGGTTTTAGATCTGGATGTCACTGTTGAAGATAAAAACATCACGACTCCACCACCACCCTGTTTGGCTGTGAGGACAGTGTGTTAGATTTTAATCTAACCTAGGTATTGCACATAAACTAGGAGAAAGGAGAAATATGTGAGGAAAACAAGTCTGTGCAAAGCTGTCTCATTGAAACATTTTTTTTTCACGTTTGCTCTATCTCCCACTTGTACTGGCAATATTCATGTGAAAAATCGTGCATTCCAAATGTGGTATGAAGGACTAATCAGATCGTTACACCCCAGCAGTTTCCTCCTATGACCTCCTCAACAAAACTCTACCCACAGGTATTATTCTGCTATAGTGTGTGGTCAGAAGATCCATGTTAAGATTAAATAACACTTAATTTTCCAGGATATAAAACAGCACACAATGTTTTTAAAGTAAAAAAGAAAAAAAACTGCATTATTCTACCATTTCATAATAGATCAGTTTTCTGCTTTTTTTTTACCTTTTAATAAAATCTTTTTAATAAAAAAGAAAAACCTAAATGCAATGATTAATGTGTAAAAAATGGAAGCATGGGATGATCTTGAAATGTATAGGAAAGAAATGTGGCCACAAATTTCAAAAGGATGAAAAATCACAAGTCTTCACTCAGTTCAGGTTAGAGATCTTTATGAATAGAAAAGAAACAAAAACCTTCCTTCTCCTAAAGTTACATTTTCTGAGTCACAATTTAAAGCAGCTCTGTCACTTTCTTCTCATTTTGTTATTTTACCTTTTTTCTTCTTTTCTTTTCTGTGAAGCAAATTCAATGATTTGCACAGCATGTGTCCAGGCTTGGGTTCACAACATTAAATTCTTACTCTCAAACCACCTTTTTTTTGTTAAGCTTTTACTTCAGTAAAACTGACAACCTTTTAATCTGTTTGTGCAATCTTAATCAATAGTTCCCTAAACTCTGGAGGCTTTAGGTTTTTCTATGGAGCTGATTTTTCCTACTTTATTTTTTTTTGCAGCTTTTCTGTTGTTATCTCTGTCCTTTTACCTTACCATGACACACATATTAAGTTTCTGTATAATGGTGAAACTTCGCAGTTTACAGTTAGAATATTAATAATAATAATAGTTAAAGCTCTGTAAAGTATTAGATTGTAAAACAGCCTTAAAATAAATTAATATGTTACTGTAAAAAGATAATCCCATAATGAATTATCATTGTATTTATTCAATATATCCATCCATCCATCTTCTCACGCTTCAACCATCAGGGTCGCGGTTGGGCCGGTGCCTATCTTCGGCAGACTATGGAAGTAAGGCGGGGTACACCCAGGACAGGACGCCAGTCTGACGAACAACCATGCACACACACACACTCACACCTAGGGACAATTGAGAGATGCCAATTTACCTAACAGTCATGTTTTTGGACTGTGGGAGGAAGCCGGAGTACCCGGAGAGAACCCACGCATGCACGGGGGGCAATAAAGGAAATAAAGGAAAGTGGATTTAGTTTCTGGAGAACCATTTCTCTTTACCTTAAGTATCTACTGTAGGACCCAGTGTTGCATAGTTAACAGGTGCATTTCATTAAAATTTTAAAGACCATATTTTTTTGGAAAACAAAATAACAGATTTTAAGTGTAGATTAGAGGCGATCTAATTTTTCTTTTAAGATCTCCTGCTATTTGTAAGACTTCATAGTGCCGTGAGCTTTAACAAGGTTCCTAAAGCTTTTGAAATGTCTGATACTTGTACTGTTAACCAACCTTATTTTACACCCAACCTGTTTTAGAGTGTTTGTTCTTTAAAAACTCTGTCCTGGTCTCATGTTATCAAAGAAGAAATAGGACCAGTTAAAGCCCAAATGTGTAAAAATTACTCCCATCTAGTGGTGAGCTAAATTAATTACAAAAAACTGAGAACCTCACTCTGGTCCCTTATTGGTGTTATAACAGCTACTGTATCATAAAAAAGATAGCGTCAGCATCCTAGACATTACTTTAATTGTCCCTCCAGGTGACAAGGTACAGAACAATACATAATTCAGTTTTTGTTGATGACAATAAGCTATATCCTTCATATATTTGGTACAAAAGTACTAATAATAGCTAAGTCAAGTGTAGGCCAACAACAAACTAGTCTCTGCTGCCCTGTTGCTAACATGACACCAAAGTAGACTTCACTGTTATATTGAATTAACTCAAATGTTCTGCATCAGTTTTGAAGCCCTGCTCCCTCATGATTTGTCTCCACCAGGTAAAAGCTGCACTGTTGCAGACTCTCCTTTTTTCCCAGTAATTTCCTATTTTCTTGGTTACTTTTTCTTTTGTCTTGCTGGGCAAAAAGCCTGGATGGTCCTCCAATGAAACAGAACACGGCAAGCAGTACAATCTACAGAACGATCTTACTGTGTTTTCCTCTCCTGCTATATATCTACAGGGAAAATGCTGAGGTTCATCAAGTTTTTCTCCCTCTGGCTGTTGTTATCAAAGATAAGTGCACTTCCATATAAGCATTTATAAACAACTCCTTCTAAGCTATAGGGACACTTTCATTTTTAATGTGATTGCTATACTGTGGCACAATATGCCTGTTTTTAAAACAATCCTTACCAAAAACCAAAAAGGAAGCCAAAAACTTAACACTTGTGATAGTAGGACAGAAAAGGCCTCTTCTTTTGTCTAATATTCGTTCTAAACTAGGCAGGCATAGACATGTAGATTGTATGCGTTGTCTTTGAGAGTTTGTGAGCTCAAGATGCCACTGTGTTTTACAGTTTGCCAGAAGCATGCTTTTGCGATTATTTTTTTAATTTATGTATTTCACTTAATCTCTTTCTTACTCTACATGATGGCAAGGCAATGGTCTCTTTCAACACCTGTTAGCCAGTAGCTAAACAAATAAACCTTGATTCATGTTTTATTTATACTTCAGGCTACAGACACTAATTTCAATTATTTATTTTTACTTAATTTTAACTTTTTTTCTACTTACAGAAAAAAATAGGGTAGTAATTTACATCAACTTCAGTATGACATAATGTTGGGTCTTTAAAAAATGTATTTTTAAGATCTTCATCAGACAAGTGTATTAGGGGAGGATCTTTTTAGCTTTCAGGGGAGTTACCATGTTTTTCTGCAATTATATTTATGTTTGTCATATGATTTATCTTTCCAGCAGATGTGTTAAGAATCTGCAAAACATACCAGGTAGATTACTTGAGGGTTTAGATTTAATTTAGAACGTATACTTTAGCAAAGAAATATTTTAAAATAACCAAGCAAACAACTGAAATTAGCTAAAAAAAAAATTAACGGAGAACATCGAGGGGGGTAGTTTGAAGAGGACCAAAACAGAGACGAGGGAGGCTGATGGAGTTTATTATGGAAAAGATATTCTATTCAATTTCATCTTTGAATCTACATAAAATGAACACATAAACAAACAAAATCCCAACATTGTCATGAATCTGTGTTCTGATCTGATGATCAGATTATTTTCACCTGCCTCCGCTGCTGTACTCTCATCAGCTACACCTGTTCATCTGCCTTTAAAAACCTCTTTCAGATCAGAGACTGACGCCAGATTATTGCTCGAGCCCAATGGTGAGACTTTTTCCAGTATTTTTTCTGCCTGCCTGCCTGTTACCAACTCTTCCCCTTCAAGGCCTCATTTTTGCCTTCCTGTTCTGACCCCTGCCTCCTAGTAACTCTGATCATGGATTTCGGACTGGATTCTGTTCTGCCATCTGACCTCCAGGCTCTGACCTCTGCTCTGCTCTCTTCATCCTCGATTAAGATCGCTCCCGTTAAAGGTTCTGTTCGGACAACTTACCGCTAAGCCGCAGTTTGGAGACCTCCTCCAGGATCAAGACCGCTCGCTTGTTGGCTGGTCAGCCGCACATTTGGACTCATCCTCTGTTCCCATTAAGAAGAACCAGCTGCTATGGCTGATCCCCGCTAAACTGTTAAACTTTGGACCTAACGTGTTTCCCCGAAAGTAAGACAGTGTCTTACTTTCTTTCCCCAAAAGCCCTATTATGTCTTACTTTCGGGGTAGGTCTTATATTGGAAAAAAATTGTTGAATTTTTTGTTTCAACCATAAAATTAACATTTATTAACAACCTGAACAGTATTGTATTCACCACGAAACAGTTTTATAAAAGGAAGTGGGCGGGCATGGGCAGGAGGCGCCGCTCATTTGGATCAGACGGAGGCGGCAGACGCGGCGACGTATGGAGAGGGAGACAGTGCGGGCGTGGGCAGGAGGCGCACCAAAGTACTAAAGTAATATCTCTGTGTAGTATGACTACTAATGATAATGATTAGTTGGATTAGAAACAAATTATAACAATAGGACAGCTGAGAAAAAAATAATAGAAGTAACAAACACAATAGGAACTTTGAAAGCAAGGAAGTAAATGATCATCAGCTGAGCATAAGCCAACAGTACTGACTGAAAATATAGAAACAAAAGAGATGGTGTAACTGTTGGAGCCGGAATGGAGAGTGAAGTAGGAAGTTAAAAGACACAATGCAAAAAAACGGAGCAAGAACTGAAAGAACAATAACACAAGAAATGAGAAAAAAATGTTTTTGTTTAAAAAGAAACACTAACCAAAAGTAATCAGTGTTTGATTGAAAATAGCTGAATAAGAACAGCAGGAACTAAAGAATGAGAAAACCTAACTAACTAAACATATGAAACTCGAAGATGCTAAAAACAAACCCAGTAAAAACAAAACTACAACTGAAAGTCCTTCTCAAAGCAAGAAATATTTATACCTAGTATTTATATTTAGTTCTTCTTCATAGTGGAAATAAGGTATGAATACTCGTGGAGATCGATATTTCAACTGTAAAATTAAATGCGTTTGTTACTTCAAGGCTGGACTATTGTAATTCTTTACTATCAGGAAGTCCACAAACTGTAGTTAAAAGCCTT
>JAUZNJ010034440.1:0-37480 GCA_034780135.1 Jordanella pulchra | reverse complement strand
TATATATAATGTACACAGAACGTCCCTATCAACCTGAGCTGGAGCCAGACGTAATGCTTTTGATCTTTGATTAGATACGTTTATGAGAAAAAACGGGTCGTTCATGTAGCTCCACTGTTTAGGCAGAGTGCATTTCACATCTCCGAACCTCAACGCCTACCTCAGAAAAGCAAAAAACAGGACTGCTGCAGATGAAATAAATTACCACAGGAGAGGCTTCTTAAAAGTAGGCAATTCATTATTTTTATGAAGTCAAATTATAAACAAATTTTAATCCATTAGGCAACCATCCATTCTAATTAATCAACAGTAGTGAACTCCATCTGAAAAAGGAGAAAGGTTGTTTGCTCTCTCCACGGACCAGCGGTGCGTATTTTACCAACTTCCCCATTCAGAGAGAGGGAGAGGGAGAGAGAGAGAGAGAGAGAAGGAGGAAAGAGAGAGGGAGAGAGAGAGAGATAGAAGAAAAAAGCATTTTCCAAATTACAAACCTAAACTGTGAATCTGAGCACTCGACTTTTGGCGCCGGGATGTTTCCAAGGCATTTGCAGATGCTTGAAATAATCTCCAATGTTTTTGCTCAATCTGCTCTGAGGATGGGTGAAATAAATACTTTAAACTAATTAATGTAAGACCAGCTGTTCCCAGCACTTGGCTGGCGCTGGTGAATATTGATGGGAGGAGGGAGAGAGAGAAGCGGCGGGGGCTGTTCAGCTCCACTCGCTGTTTGTACAAGATTCAGGCTGCCATATAAACAGATATGAATACTGGATGAGAGCAGAAAGTGCCAGGTCTTTCACCTAATATCAAAAACTCCCCCCTCCTCCTCCAAACTTCCATTGAATTTACATCTAAACAACTAAAAGTACACACTGGCTTGTGTTCATAATCTGTCTTTCACCAGGATGGTAGCACTTACAAGCTCTTGGCTTCATAAAAGCTCACCAGACGAAAACATGTGTCAGATCTGATGTGTCAATGTCTGACATACTGTTTTAGTTTAGGCAAGCTGTACATGTGTTCGCCTGCTCTGCCTCCTGCCTCCCCATCCTCCCTCCCTCCTTTGCTCCTGTTTCTCTCTTCTGTGGCCCGATGGAAAGGCTGGACAGCAGATGGCAGGGCCCTACCCCTCACCAGTGATGAATGGAGAATGATGTCATCTTAGGTTTGACAGGCACCCGAGCGTGAGCGCTCAAAGCAAGCCCAAGTCTCTGGGGTCAAACTGCCGGCACTGTTCCCTCATTCTTGGAATCGGCATGACAGCTCTCATATAGGGCTAGCTGGATTTATGTTTTGCTTGATATTGTTTAACCCCTTAACGCTAAAGGGCTTTAGAAGTTTTCACACAACTGAATCTCCGGGAGAACTACCAGTTTATTGTCCTTTTTATATTTATTTTATGTAGAGATCATCATTTAGATTGGCCCCTGCAGACCATTACATTCTGAATTGTCTGTTCTTTTCTGCCAGACCATAAGAAACTGTATCAAGTTTTCACATTCCCCATCTGAGCAAATTATCAATTTTTCTGAATGTTTGATCTCACTTTCCCTTTCAGAGGACAACTCCATGTGCACTCCAACAGCTAGAGACAGCTATGAGAGGTTGTCACTGGCTGGACAGACTCTGCCTCCAGGTTTCCCATCACCATTTCTCTTCCCAGATGGCCTGTCATCAATAGAGACTCTTCTCACCAACATACAGGTACTGTCTGAGTTACACCTTCTGGGAACTTAACTATCTTGTCCCAGTTTGAGTTGCTTTAAAATTCTCCTTTCATGCCAATAGTGTAATAAAAAGACAAAAAGACCAACTTTAAACAAATATAATGAATGAATTATATGAACTTAAAGTTAACTAATACAGAGCTCTGATGAACTCCTATGGTGAAAAAGAACAGATTGCCATATACGTCATGTAGTGTGATTGAGCCGACAAATTATTTAACACAGAAAAAAAAAAGATCCCAAAAAAAGATATACGAGAGGCTCTTTTCTTAATTTACAACTTCTGTCAGTTTTGTACATATTGACAAACATCCATTTTATGGGTTAGAAATCCTAATGTTAGACTCCAACATCATAAAGCTGTTTGGTGTAAAACTTCTGCAAACTCTCTTAATTAAGATTTTTGGCAAAGGGAGGAACATGACTGGTTTTCAAACTAAGTATCTAAATGCAAACAACGCTGCCGGAAGCAGTAAATTATCTAAAATAAAGTCCTGGGGTTCTGATACGATTCAAAGAGAAAGTACAAATTGCCTACTGGAGTATAAAAACGTAAAGCTTTTCTGTCAGATACAGCAGTACAAGAGTTTATCCAAATTTAAAGGCTTTGCCACATGTTGTTATTATGCTTGAGACTGTGTAAGAGCAAATTCTGCCTTTAGATGTCATTAACATCCTCCCACAGTTTCATTCAGCACACAGGGAGCAGAGATCCACTCACACTCGGAGTGCTGTTTAGGCTTTAGCTCAAAGTCCCTCAATCAGAAAGATGAATGTATTTGCCGTCTCTCTGGGTGTAATGATGTGTGTACCCCGCTGCCCTTCTCGTTGCACTTCTCCTGTTGGCATCAGGGTCTTGCTTCTCCTTTGGCGCCACGCAGTAATTAGAGAGTCACTACTGAGCCCGTCGTGGCTCCCAACACTCCTCTTAGCCATCTTTGATAATGATCCTCGCAGTGAATATTTATATACAAATCAACACAATGAAACCAAGCAGAAAATTAAGATAAAGCAACTTAGTAAAATTGGGGTTAGAAGAACCAACAATTAGTAAGCTATAGTCCGGTGCATTTGATCTAATTGCATGTGGATGGGGAGTAATTGTGATGAAACTGGTCATGTTACTCTACGGATTTCACTTAAAGGAGTAGTACAAAAATGTTATCTGTGGCAGAAAGCAATCAGAGGGATCTTAATTTTAAGAATTAGGGAGAACTCTGTGAGAGTTGTGGAGATAACAGTTCTGTAAATTGGGACCATGATGGTACAAGCAAACATTTTTTTAACAGATATCCAATCATCTGTTTTGTTGCCTTAGTAACCATGCAAACTCTGAGAATTTATATTGTACATGTTTATGAAAATACCATTTAATTGAGCTACCATGAAGGTTTTAGTGTTTTTTAGAAATCCCCTTTCTAGGTATTTCAGACAGTCTCGTCTTTTTCATTTTAAAAATTCAGTTACTTTATTTATGTAGCTCCACCTTATGATACACATTCTCAGATGGCATTTTATAGAGTCAATCAGTACCTTTAGACACCCCCCAAAAGGAGCTAAACTATAGAAAGTGAAACATCACATCACTTGACATCATAATGTAGATTTCTTTTTATTTTTTTTATTTTTAATCTCTTTTTCATCTTTTTATTTCAATTGAGGGAAGCTGATTGATACTTGTTATTTCTTTTTAATGATTGACTTAAAATGTACTTTTATTTCCCAGCGGGGTCTAAATGAAAAAAAATTGCACCTGATCATCTAAATTACAGACTTTAGTATGTTAAATACTTCCACATTTTCCATAAAGGTGTACTTCTGTTTTTTTTCTCCGCCACTTTCTTTTTCCATCTGTGAAAATTTGAGCAAAATCCGCCTGACACTTTTCAAGTTATTTTGAAAACAGACAAACAAACGAGCTGCTTGGCGGAGGTCTGCGCTCTCCGAGTGCTTTTCTAGTTTATTATTTGCTTTTCTCTGATGAATGTGCAAAGCCCGGGATTCAGGCCAGTACTCACCCCAGTCAGGGAGATTTATGGTGTATTCTAATTTCACTCCAATATCAGATTTTCACTTTCTGCTGTAAGGAATACAACCAGAATATCCCCTGATTTCTCCAAGCTCTTTTA
The DNA here is from genome assembly GCA_034780135.1 of Jordanella pulchra. Lineage (NCBI taxonomy): Eukaryota > Metazoa > Chordata > Actinopteri > Cyprinodontiformes > Cyprinodontidae > Jordanella > Jordanella pulchra. The sequence goes on along the minus strand of JAUZNJ010034440.1, from coordinate 33,624 downwards.
TACACATTTGTGAATTTATTACCAGAATTCAGACTAAAATCACCCTTCTTTGCAAATCTTCACAAATATTATACCACTGAAAATAGAAAGTGGTACCCTGGCAAGACAGATATACAATGTGTAGCACTCAGGTTTAGTTCTACATGTTAATTATCTGCGACTGTTTTGATCAAATCTGTTTGTGGGAAGGAGGGACATTCAGCAGAACTTTCTGAGCTGATTGTGCTAAGTGACCCCTAGTGTCCGCTTACCAAAGTTTAGTTATAACCAATCACAATAAGAAATGATATGGCAGCCAATCCCATGAAAAGCATCAACAATTTTTAAGCTCTTGCTGTTCCTCTTTCAAAGATGAAACCTAACAAAATGGTTGTGATGGTAGCAGCTACATGTACGTCCTTCTCCATGTTTATTTTGGTTCGTCTCTGGGCTCAGCAGCTCTCGCTTTCATCTCAGCTACATGTCCCTTCTTAAACCATAATGTTAGGATTGTAGTAGTTTGTTATAATTAAAGTCCAAAGGCCATTACCTTTATGGCTACACTCCTTGTTAACAAAATATAGACTCACAATGAGATTCAAACTACTGGATAAAACCTGGTGTCACTCACTGAACTGTAAAAAAGCAAGGTGTGTAAAAGCTCTGTGCTCCCATGCAAGAGTAGGGACGGGTTAAAAAATCCACTTCTTTTTAAAACATTGACTTTCTGGTTTTGAAAGCCATGTTTTATATTCCTTCCACTTCTTAGTGATTTATTGTTTTATGTTGAACTGCCACAAAAAATAACCAGGACACATCGAAGTTTTGTCACGCTTGCATTTGTTTGCTTCAACCTAAGGTGCCAGATGTCCCCAATCACTTATAGTTTTATTTAAAATAATCCAGTGAACATAACAGAAAACCTTTTGTAGATCTGCATTAGTTCTCCTAAATGATGGAAAAACTCTGCTGGTTTGGAACCCTTCTCAATGGAAGCACAAAAAGTCAGTATTCACTAAAACTCCTCTGATTCATACGCATGTTCATTTGTTTTTTGTTTTTTGTTTTTTTTTTTGTTTTTTTTTGGTGCTTGCAGGGCCTCCTCAAAGTGGCGATTGACAATGCTCGGGCTCAGGAGAAGCAGGTGCAGCTGGAGAAGACAGAGCTGAAGATGGAGCTGTTTAGAGAGAGGGAGCTCAGAGAGACACTGGAGAAGCAGCTCGCCATGGAGCAGAAGAATAGAGGTACCACCTTACATGCTTTCCCCCCTGTTAGTTGTGTGTGTATGTGTGTGTGTAGGTGAGGGGCAGACATGCGTAACCCCGTGAGCTCCCTTTCAGACTTCTGTGCTCATTTAGATACAGTAGCTCCTGAATGTACTTACACAATCTTTTGTGTTGCTGAGACACACATAAGCCACTCTGAGCCAGTTGGGTTACACATGAAAGTGATAGGTTTTTCTGTTCCTAGTCTGTTAACATAATTGAAAATACACATCCCATCCAGACTCGCACTAACCCTCATGTAAAATGCATCAGAGCCGTACGCTAACCGGATCGTTTATGTTTAATGAGAGAAATTCATGAAAAATATCCCAATAAATTTTTCAATTAGCTTCAATTCCCTCTAGCAAGTCAGTATTTGCTCCGATTTTCTCATTTAAATCTTTATATATTATAAAATATTTAAGTTTAATTGATTTTCATGTTTCTATAATTGCGTGCTAGATTTAAAAGACAAAGAGAAAAAAAACTGGCTATTATCTTTGTCTGACAGAATATGGGCTAAAAAAAATTAAAAATTTCCATTAAAAAAATATATACTTTGTTCTTCCAGAAGTCATTTATTGTCATTCTGATATTTTTTTTTCACCAGCAATTATCCAGAAGCGCCTGAAGAAGGAGAAGAAGGCAAAGAGGAAACTGCAAGAAGCTCTGGAGTACGAATCCAAAAGGAGGGAGCAGGTGGAGCAGACTCTGAAGCAGCCATCGCCCTCAGACAGCATGCGCTCCCTCAACGGTCAGAACGCCCAAGAAATCATTTCCAACCGTCTCCTCTATGTCCACATTATACTGATGTTTGTGCAGAGCCTTGCAAAGAATTCATACGCCTTGAATTTCTTCACATTTTATCACTTCATACCTTTAAAGTTTTTAGTGTTTTATTGGGTTTTTATGTTGCAAACACAAAGAAACAGAATTTTGAAGCTCAGCTTCTTCAAGATTCTTTTTTTTCAGGGTTTTTCTGTTTTTGTTTTTTCTATTTTTCTCCACAGCATGACGCTGCCACTACCATATGTCTCTGTTGGTAGGAAAATCAGGATGACATTTATCGTTACTTTGAATTCACTGATAGTGTTTTATGTTTGCTTAAGAGTTCAGCTTTGATCTCATTAGACCGAGGCACCTTGTTGGCTGTCATATGAGCTCCCTACATGGCAGAACAGCAGGGGGAGATTCTCAGGTTGTTCTTCTTGCCACTTTTCCATGACAGCCAGTTTAGTGAATGACTAAAAGGTACTTCATTTGATTTAAACAAAATGTCTCTTACACAGTAAATATAACACAAAGCAAATTTGAGGCAAAAGAAAAACATATATATAATTCAAACTCCACCTAAAACAATGGCACTGTTTTGGTAAAGCTGTTTATAAAAGGGATTGTAATGAATCCATGTATATTCTGGAGGCGTTGCCCGCATACTAAGATTACATATTTGAAAAGCATTTTTTTTTTTTGTTTTTTTTTTCATTCTGACAGATTATTCCATCTGACTTGTGGATTCCTACAGCTCCTCCAGAGCTACCATGAACTTCTTGCCTCTCTGGTTAATGCTCTCCCTTCCCAGCACCTCAGTTCAGTTGGTCTACAGTCTTCATTTTCAGATGACAGTTACCATTGCTGTGAGAAATGTTCAAACCTTGGGAAGCTCTTTTATAACCGCTATGCTATGTTACTCAGTCTTTACAAGAAAGTTTGTTTCCTGATGTCCTCTTAAAAAAACCTCTGAGGTCTTCAAAGAACACCTGTATCTATACTGGCAAAAAATTACCATCAATTTGATGCTATTTACAAACCAAGTGACTTCTGAATGCAGCCGATTTGTGTTTTATATCTAGGTGCCAGATTACTGGAGGTGAAATACACACTTTTCAGATCTTTTTTTCAGATTTATATTAGTGAAAACATTCGGAAACTGTTTGTCATTTTTATCTCCACTTCCATCTTTATTTTGGAAAGACTCACAAATCCCAATAAGGTGCATTAAATTTATAGTTTTATTGTGGCAAAAAAGTTCAGTGGGTGAGAATATTTTTTGCAAGGCACTGTATTAAAACAAGGGAATGTTGTCGCTTTCCTTTGTCATCACTTCCTAGAATTTTAGCCCCTCCTCATATTGTGAAGCCACCGGATGTTTTGATTATGATTTATTCTTCTGATCATGTTCTTAATTGATTTACCATTTAGCGTTAATCATTTCATCTTTTTGACAATTTATAACACCCAAAGTGACATCTTTGAAAGGGTTCATTCGACTAACAAGTCATCAGTACGGTCAGGTGACGACATTAAAAAGCTGGATCAACCATACAGGGACTGAGAAAAGACTCCTACAGATAATTGATTATTTTTTTTATTTTAGTTCGTTCACTCAGCACAGGTGTCCAGCACCTTTTATAGTTCCTGGCACCCCCGATATAGATGTTTTAAAAAGGCTTGAAACTATGCTTTTAAACATATTTAGGAGGATTTTATAAATGTTATCATTCTTCTTTCTGTCCTTAACGGCAGTTTGGAAATGATATTGCATTGTAGTTCTTGTTGCAGGATGGCAGCAGCAATTGTAAACAACTGATTGGATGCAAGTGTTTTGCATGCAGACATTGCATGCCAATAACAGCTGTTGATGTTTGAACCTGTCTTGCTTTTAGTGATAGATATGATAAAGCTCAGTGGGAATGATTGAAACACTGTTGAACCAAGAAAAAGAGTTGTATTAGTGTGGTCTAAAGTAATCACAACAGCTATAGTTAATGCAAAGTTTAACTAGTTTTAGTTAGTAGTAGTTAGTTGTTTGAAATCTTTGCTTTGACTTTAGGTGTAGGCCAACAGGTCTTCTCCTTTAACTAATTAGAAACTTGTTGAACTTTAAGAAATCAGCTGTCTTAGTTAAACAGGATGTTTTCATGTTTTCCCATTTTGAGGAGAAATTGATCCTTGTTATGCAAGGAGGTGCGCTGAAAAAACAATCTAAAAATAAGTAAACATTTTATAAAATAAGGGTGTTTGTCCCTAATTGGAGAAGAATAATGAGATGATTTGCCAATGGAATTTGTATATTTGCCCTTAAAATAAAATAATTAAATATTATGCACTTGAAATAAACAGTTGTTGTTTTTTTCATTTAACTGTAAATTATCTTATTCTGCACTTGTTTTAGGAAAAATTAACCAGCTTAGATTTCTTTCTTTTGATGTGAGGAAATTGTGAATTACTAATAAAAATAATTTCTCATATAAATCATCACATATAAATCACCTTAAACATATAAATCACCTTAAAAAAACAACAATCAGTATAGATCTACTCAAATTAAACGCACTACACTGTTTTTCAATTTGCGATAAAACTACTGTAAAGGAGATACATTTATTTCAAGACAGTTTAACATTTACAACAGGGATGCCAATAAATATAAGGTTAAAATTAAACAATTAAAACCAGGTTTACACTTCAAAAACTTCCCTCTGCAAGGACGTCTACTTTAATACTATCAGCTGGTTAAGAAAAGTTGAGGAAGCAATTTACTGGACTTCCAGTAGTAACATGCAGTTCAGTGGTAATAAATACAGATGATTTAAGTACAGTTTTTGATCATTGGAAATAATCACACAGAGAGGCACATAGTTACAGTGAGCAGAGACATGCTGTAACTGGACGGTTCACTCTCTAGTTTGCGATGAATGATGCCATGAAAGTAGGGCTCTGATAGGTGGATGTCAGGCATGTTTAACGGCGGTGATCCCTCTCCTCTCGCAGACTCTCTGACCCCTGAGATGGAGAGTGACCGCAGCAGTGGAAGAACAGATGCTGAAAGGACAATACAAGGTACAGGGGCTCAGATGAGACAATAAATCTCTCTCCCTCAATTTTGCTTTTTTTTTCCTCTCTGCCTTTACCACCCCTCCTTATCCTGCTGCACACACACACACACACACACACACACACACACACACACACACACACACACGCACACAAACACATGCAGCTTCAGTTTATGAACATTAGCGTTTCTGTGCCTGCTGTTCAGACATACACCACCATCTGGGCCACAGCACTAGGTCAAGATCATCAGTTTTCCCTCAGAATAATATTATTCTTTCACTTGACTTATAGTGGTGATGCTTAAAGGAGGTTGGTCTTTGTAGGTATAAATGCATTACAGCAGGTAAAACCAAACAACTGTGCTAAAAAAGTTACATATTTACTGCTCAAGACGCTATAATGAGTCATAAAACCACCAAAAAGCAGAGCAACCCCTCCTTTGATACTCGTAATCAGAGCAAATCAATCCGTTTTATGAACAAGCCTTGTACATTTTTAATGATTTGTTTGTTTGTTAGCCTTGGGGGTGCAGTTTGTGTTTAAGGGAAGGCCGCTGTGGCGATAACCTCTGTTGGACCGCCTTCTATCTGTGTTTACCCAGATCCGAGACACCTAGCAAAAGGTTGAATATCCTCATTATTGCTGGAACGTCTCGCTTTAATGCGCCGCTCAGAAATGCCCTTATCAGTGAGGAAAGAGGTCCCAATTTACCCTGGGAAAGATGCTGCATGCAATTTGCTCCGAAAAATAAGGAGGGGGAGTTTCTGTCTTTGCATGCAGAGAATACACTAGTTAACTCTTTAATATTTGATTAGTCTACTTGAACTGATATGGAAAAATAAAGATGTATCATCGCTACATGTAATTTAGGACATTTTCTAAGGTTTCTAATTGGCGTTTTCTTTCTTTGAAGGCAAATGAGGCTCTGTCACATTTTATTTCCCCATTATCCTTTTTATTTTCCTTCTTCCTCTCATGTGACCTCCTGCCTTCATCGCATTAAGGTTTTTAACATTCCTTCCTTATTAAGTATCTTTTTTTTTTACTTTTAGGTTATGTTGCTTCACTCATCGTTTCAATCTCTTATAGAAGATAATTTTACTAGACTAATTAAAGCAGTCGGGTATTCTTGTGTTGATCTGACTTATGCTTGTTTCTTTTTTAATAATGGTGCTTCCATGAATTTAGCTTTTTAAGCTTCCTGTATCAACTGTAAGAGCCTCCAAAGCCTTAAAGCAACAACTGCTTAATCTAATATGGCCACCACAAATTAAAAACATAGTGTAAGTCTTTAAAATAAACTTTCTTAAAACATGTGGCACTAATAGAGCTGTGCTGCCTTTATTCCTAAACCTGTTCCTTTCATTTTTTGAACAGATTCAGTAAGGAGAAAATACTTTTTAGCAGCTTAAATTGATAGTGTAGTTATCAAAAAATTAGTAAACCTCACCAGCTTTATACACTAGAACGTATCTTACAGAGTGTTGCATTGTTTCCAGGTCCCAATGAATGCAAAATCAAAATCACTGCAGTTATTGTTGTAAACACAAGGGGTTGCTGTTGAGAAAACTATGTCACTAAGCTGCAGGATTAGCAACAGAAGAAGAAATAATAGCACATTAAAGCATACAGGGAAGTAGGATTGTCAAAAGTATCTACAGTCAAAGACTGCAGTACTAAGTTGGTATTTATATGAAATAAAAGTGTTGTTTGCATATTCTTACTATTGCTAATTTTAGATTTTACATTAAAATAATAAGATCTCAAACAACTGTAAAATGTTGTCAAACTGTTATAGTTTAGATATTTATTTTGCATTACTTTATTATTCATTATTATTCCTTTTCAGATAAATAAACTATTTTTAATTGAGTTAAATGACATTAATTTGCACATTTATTTAACTAATAGAATCTGAGATTCTGTTGAGAAAGCAAATTTAACGTTGAGGCTAAAAAAAGGTTAGTTTTTAATGTTAATGCCATTAATTATTTGGCATTTTCTTATCCCCATTCCATCAAAAATATTACCAAGTATTAAATATTTTCCTGGGTATTGATATCAGGTTTGGAATTTAAGTATCATGATAAGCCGAAAAGGAAGACAACAATCAACTTTAATTTTGTTGCTGAATGTATTCCTGTATGAGGTTATATTTTTCTGGGAAGGATACTAAAATCAGGAAGACTATTTATGATATGAGTTGAAAAAGGGGTATGATTATATTAGTTAAACTTCATCATACTCCTTTTCAGACTTACAGTCGCCAAATAAGTGGTGTATTTATATGTGTTTGAGTATGCAAATTGATAGTAAGGTGTTGTATTCACATTTAGAAAGGTAAAAGTCTTTACCATTATTATGTTTTGTTGGTGAAATGTCTGTCTGAAATAAATTATCATCATCTAATATAATCCACACTAAATGTCAGTAACAAGCCCAGTGATCTTCATACAACAACAAAAAAAATTACACCGTAAATTAAGTCATGTTTAATAACAATGAATTTTAAAGGGGAGATGAATTAAACACAGTTAATAAAAATGATTAAATACAAAGTAGTGTTTGTTATCAGTAAGGCCTTTCTGTGGAAAAACTAGTCTAGGTTGTTCTTGTTCTTGTTCAGGTTGGATCTGGAGACATTCTTCATCACAAACTGTACATTAGATCTTAAAGATTCTGCTGGTCTCCTCTTTCCAGCTCTTTCTGTATATTTCCAGTAAAGTCGGGTGATTATTTTAGGCAATTCTGACAGTTTTATTTGTTTTTCTTTCTTTAACATTGCAAAATATTTGTTTTTAATTCACCAAGTGGAAGCCTCAAACCTTCTGTACCAATACAAGAGCTACTTTTTAAGCCGGGGTTGCAACAAATTATATTTTTACACCTAAACCCGGTAAAACAGTTACCGCTGCGACAACAGAGCATATAATTTTCCTGGGTCTCTCAATCACTCTGATCACTGCCTCAAAGAGTGGAATGAAACTGAATAAGGTGGCTGCTTTTTTTGTGTTTTGTTCAATTAGAGAAGCATTTGTCTGCCACCCATGTCTCCTCTACTCTGCTCTGCAAGCCTCGCTGTATAATTAACCTCAAATGGCAAAAAATGATGTTGATAAATTACACAAGCAGAAAGAGGAGGAGGAGGAGAACTGGGGGGAGAAAAAAACAAGCCTATCACCAGCGCGGAAGCAGACAGAGAAATGTGTGGGTGCATTCTCGACTACAAACTCGGGGAAGCGAACGGAGGCAGAGAAGGGGAGGAAAAAAATAATGAGGGCATAATTTTAGAGAACTAATTATTTCTATTTGTCTTTTGTCACACTTCTCTAATTCTGCGATATTAACACAGTCTGTGTTTATTAATTGCTTTTTTCAGTGTTTTGAATCAAGTCCAAGGAGGGGAGCGAGGCCCTTTTTGCAGGCAGGCAAGCTGCTGGGGGCCGCGCCTTGCCCTGGTGCAGCCTGGCAACGGGCGCTTGTGCGACTTTGTTCCCCCTCTATTACCCCCGCCCCACCCTCCAGTCGTCCCCACTCCACATGTTCGGCAGGGTTCATACGACCCTGCGCGCAGCCAGATAAAGTTCTTTGTTGCAACATTAAACATCAAAACAGTTAAAGTGAAATTAAAATTAAATGAATGAATGTCACTGAAGCAAAAAAGACTGTAATTAATGGATCCCTTAATTGTCTTCATAAAATATTTGCATGGGCATAATTTGCATAATTTACATGTATTAATTAATCTTTCAAAGGAATTTTATGCTGAGAGAAGCCAAAAATTCCCCTTGTTTTATTTAGCACCTAATGAAATATTTATTCTCTTTAATGAACTTTTCATCACGATTTGAATGTGAAAATCCTGAAGTTTTGCCTCCTTTTAACGACGGGCCTTCAGGTCCAGACGTCACCAATCGAAAGCAGATGTTTCCACATTTCCGCTCAGGTCATATCAACCTCCTCATTAAAAAAAAACACGTTCATGGATTTGATCTATTAGAAGTCAAACCGTGCGATATTTTGCATCTTCGCGACAATGGATTAAATGTCATCATCCATCAAATGATCAAATCGTCTTTGTTTTCATTAGCACCCCTCCTATAAATTGCTGCTGTGAAGCCAAACAGAGAGAGGCGAGTCGAGCTGGTGAGGGGATATTACATCCTTTTGTGTCAAGTTGTGCGTCCTAACCCACTTTTTCAAGCACCATCCTCCCCTTCCTTACGTTTTGCGTTTCACCCTCAATGCAGTCGCAATTCACGCTGTAATGACTTTTGCGCAGAACTCAGCAGTTGTTGCTTGAATAGAAGCAGCCCATCGTGCTATGCCTTTGAGACCTACGGCAGTGCTGGGTAATTAGCTTGTGTGTTTGTCTACCCCCCCGCTCGTGAATTGTGTACACATTCAGACTCACACAACAAGCTTTTGTTTTCTCTGTCTTTGTGCAATACATAAAACCCATCCTAAAAGGTTAAGAAGAGCTAAATAACAAACAAAAAGAAGCTCAGATGCACAGTGCATCAAGACATTATAACCAGCCAGTCAAACACTGTCTCTGATGTCCCCCTCTGCTTGTGTCATGTCCAACGAGCACAGCTGCTAAATGTCTTTGTAGGCCTTTCTCTTTAACGCTGAATAATTCAGGCCTGCTTGCCACAGACGCTTCTTAAAGGCATTAACTGTAAGCGTTCCTCAGCAGAGAGGAGGGGGGCGAAAAAAATGGGAAGGTAATAAACGTCAGACAGGCTCTGGAGCTGTGTCTAACATATCTTTTTTTACAGTCTCTGAAAAGACGACACTGCTCGCTCAGGCTAAAACCCAGACATGAAGCGTCCGTCCACTTGGCAGAGACCGGAGCTCGTAACTCGTAGGAGATGTCTAGAGATAACCTGACAGAGCATTTTACAGTATCCACACAGGAAATATCATTTTATAACTTAAGAGCAGGATTATACTTTAAAGAGGCGCAGCAGCTGAGCTTAAGGCCACAGCTGCTCAAATGGTTTAAATTTGTTCATAAAACAGCAGGTCACAACAGCAATCCTTGAACTTTTCCCCATTTTTTCATAATATATCCATAAACTCCAATGCATTTCATTGGGACTTTATATTATAGAGAGATTACTTCATACATATAGAACAGAAGTAAAATAAAAACAGTTTTCACAAATTAAAAAAAAGTATTCCTTACAGCAAACAAAGAAATAGAAAAAGAATAAAAGCAAAACATTATGCCTAGCCTTTGGATATGTAAAAATCAACCACAAAAAAAATCAACAAAACAACAATATTTTAGTCAAAAGATGAAAGGAACGACAAATCTACAAAGATAGGGCTGTGCAAACTAAAACTAAACTGACAGGTCAGGAAGAGAGCGCATTAAGCAGGGAACCTAAAGAGTGTCCATGAGATCCACAAGTGGGAAAAAACCTGTAGACGCAAAAAAAAGTTGTTCACTCCATAAATTTGGCAATTGGGAAGTGGCAAGACAAAACACTCTTGTTGGGATAAAGCCATAGAAAACCTTCTCTGACAGTTTGTCACATGTATGTTGAGGACACAAAACCACGTGTAACTAAGGTGTCTAGCCAAATGAAAACACAATTTAACATTTCCCTGGTTAAAATTGTGTGTTTGTAGCAAAAAAAAGTGACCCTGGATATAACCCTTGATACCAACAATGAAAAATGGTTGTGGGAGCATCAACGTGTGCGGATGCCTTTTGTTTAGAAGTGGCATGCTAGCTCAGAGATGATGGGAAAGGGGATTGTGTTAAATACATAACCATCCTGAAAGAAAAGATGTCAGAGGCTGTGGGACCTAAATATGAGGCTAAGTCCTCCTTCCAAAAGCACAAATATCCTAAAACTACAGACAGACCTACAGTGGAATGGTTTAGATCTGTAAATGTTTAACATGTTAGAATCTCCCTGTCAAAGTCCAGACATTAGTCCACTTTAGAATCTGTAACAAGACTTCATCACTGATGTTTGCATATTTTCCACATCTAGTCAACCTCAACTGTGCTGCTCGACAGTACTGTCTATAATGAATTCAGTTCAATACATTTTTATTTATATAGCGCCAATTCACAACACATGTCATCTCAAGGCACTTTACAGAGGCAATTCAATCAAAATCATACAGTCAGCGTGGTTAAAAGTTGTATACCTAAGGAAAACCAGCTGATTGCATCGGCTCATTGACTCGACAGCAATCCTTCACACCAAGCATGCATGTAGCGACAGTGGAGAGAAAAAAAAACTCCCTTTGAACACGAAGAAACCTCCAACAGAACCAGGCTCAGTGTGAGCGTCCATCTGCAGAGGCCGACTGGGATTCAAGGAGACAGAAGTAGACACACAGAAAGAATCAGAAGTACAAAAGGAAATTGTGAGCTCAACAGGCGGCTTCAGGAAAGACACAGCCAGTAAGATGAGCTCCAAGCCAGCTCCCATGTCAGAGGATGAAAGAGAACACATCCAGTTAGTCACAGTAAGCGAAACAGGACTACACTGAAATGCAGGCCAAGCTCCAACATCTATAAACCAAGGTGTTGATGGCAGCAGCACAGCTGATATTTCCGTCCAGAATGTAGTCACTGCAGAACAGGAACAGACCAGATGAAGATACTATCATGAAAAAAAAGCAGAAAAAGCACAAAGTTATCAGTGGAACTTGACAAATAATGCAGAATGGGAGAATAGGGATAGAATGAAGCAGAACAAAGAGAAGTGGTCCCTATGTGACCTAGCAGCCAAAACATACAGCAGCACAAATACAGAAAATAGCTCAGGATAACCTAACTATTCTGGATGACGTCTGAGAAAGGTACAGCCACAATATGACCAAGGTAGAGCTAAGGAGAAACATCCTGTTCTGGACTGAAAATCCCCCCCCTTCCGAAGATAGTCAGAACACACAATATATATGGAGAACTGTGATTGAAGGGAATAGATGGGTTGGATAAAATGGCTGCCATACCTCAGATATATTTAAGCAAGAAAGTTTTGAAAATCATGCTTTGTTTTCCCTTTGTTTCGTAAGTAAGTTGTTATTTATTTACAATGAGGGACATTGAAGTTTAAGGGTTTGTTATGAAGAAAAAAAAAGAAAAACACTTTCTTAAACTTGAGACTAAGAGGATCATCATGTTCAGAATCCAGAGTGAAGTCAACCTACTTTGGGTTTTCCAAATTTTTATTTATTTAAAAGCAGTAAAGTTAATCACTCTACATATAATCACATTTTCCATGGCTGCTAACTTTATCTTCTCTCTAAATCAGCTTATGAATTCACAGTAATGCTGTTCAAATCCAAAGACTAGAGGGCAATATTTCAAAGTTGCATTTCATCAACAATCACATCCTGAACAGTGCATTTGCGTCAGCAGATTGTTAGCTGTTGGCTAATCTTTTGCTTCTTCTCTGCGTGTGTGTTCTCTGTTCCAGATGGAAGGCTGTTCCTGAAAACCGCAGTGATGTACTGATAAGGCGGCAAGGAGCTGGAGGACAGAAAGATTTTATAACAAAAAGTAAATAAAATGAAATAAAAGGGACTGAAAGAAAAAAAACCATGAAGGTTCCGGGGAAGACCCTAACCCACCATTTAGCTGAAGAGAGTTCAAGCTGCTCGTAGATGGAAATGCTGTGTTCATCCCTCCCCCCCTCCCCCAAACGCTGGAGGATTGTGAATGTACAACAAAGAAGTCTTTCTCACCACAGAAGGAAAAAACCTAAAGTAGTCTGCTAAGGCAGGTTTTGACAAGACGTGAAGGATAAACATATATAACCGAGCACAGTCAAAATGTACCCAAGGTGCATTGTTGGTAATAACTCCTAATAAGTTCACAGCACTGAAGATTTTTTTTATACTGTATCTCAGCCAGCGAGAAAGCTTTGAAACGAAAATTCGACTGAAGTTTTGCTTTTGTATTTCAAAATAAATTCTGGGAAGCTAACAAAAAAAAAGACAGAAGTAGAGATGAACATTTTTAGAGAAGAGGGGGGGGGAAATGTGAATCTATCCACGTGGTCATCAAAAGAAAGAAGACTGATGTTTGATTTTCATGTTTTCTAAATTAGATGAAAATACAATCAAGTTCTGTTTTTACCATGGTTGTACATACAAGAGCTAATGAAAAAGATAGACTCACTCTGCTGAACTCGAGTGGACTCATAAGGTATGTGTATATAACGTTAAGAGGTATTGTGTATGCAGTAGAGCTATTAGGCAAACAATACCGCCATTTATATAAACCTTTCTTGTTTTTGTTCTATCTCTGAGCCATCATCTTTTCCTATAGCTGCCATTTTCTGGTGAGAAAGCATGCAGGCATGTAAATGTTTGTCCTGGAATTATGATATTTAATAAATCCTATATTGTGCTGAACAAATAACCAGGGTGGTAATCACCCAAGCCCAGACAATTCTAAAAATCACAATTGAGGATGTTTTACTCTCAAAACGAAGACTTTCGCTGTTGATAGTACTGTAATCTTTGTAACAGAAGTCATATTTCTTGGAATTTACTGTACATTGTCTTTATGAGACACTCTTAAAATCAGCACCCCTTATTGCTTTGGGTTGTTTTGTTGTTTTTTTTTTTTTTTTTTTTGTAAGTATCTGGTCAGATTATCGTTACCTGCCAGCTTGAAACAATCAGTTAAGGACGCTACTTTTTAAAAAGCGAACACCAATTATTACATTGTGTTTAACACATTTGGTTTCAGAGTGTTTCATGATACGAGAATATGAGAAAAAAACAAAAAAAACAAAAAAACAAAAAAAAAAACAAAACTTTTCTTTCCTTAAAGACTTTTGAATTGTGGTGCTGCAACACCTGTGTATATTCTCTAGTCATAAGCTGATGTCAGTCCTTTATCTGCTAAACAATTTAGACCTTATGTGTTACAATCAAAAAGATGAGGAGGAGGAGGAGGAAGAAGGGAAGCATATCCCATGTTCACGATGTGTTTGTTCCTTTTTGTTCTTAATGGAGTGTCTAAGTCTGTTGTCACTGATAACTTATATAGCTTCTCGAATCATCTCTTTCATTGTACTTCAAATTCAAATAAAGTTAACATGTTGATGATAAGTGGAGTGAGACTTTTGAGTTCCTACATTGTGATGATGAAGATGCAAAGAGGCTTACCCAGAAGCAGGAGGCTCAGTTCTGGCCCAGTTCTATCAGGTGATGGAGAGAGTCAAACTTGCGCTCCTGTGAATCTTCTCTTTATATTCCAGATACTGGCAGTCCGTTCTAGCTCTGTGAGCCCTGTTCTCTTTCTTTTCTACAGAAAAATATTTGTCACTTTTTCTTTATAACTTTTTGTTTCATTTTTGTTTGAAGTTGGGATTAATTTAAAGGTTATAAATTGTTCATATGTCACCACCAATACAGGTAACTCTCAGTATGTGCAGTTTGCAAAAAGGCTGAAAAGGGCTGAAGCTAACATTTGGTAATAGAGACGACACCATTAAACTAGCATAACAGTTACATTCTATAGTGTATTTTAAATAGATGGTTGCTGTCATGTCCTGTTCACCACTATGGAGGACAGATAGGTTTTTTGTAAACTGTGGAAATAATAAACTGAAGATATAAAATAAAATGATTTATCATTTATTATTCACAATCTAAAATTTGGATCATCAGATAAATTATACATATATAGATAATCTGGTTGTCATGCTAATATATCACCTTTTATTTTTTTTTGAGGGGGGATATTTAAAATGCATCTTGTTTTTATCTTCTAATATCACTTCATCTTAGTGCCTGTTACTGTCTTATGTCCTCATTGAAAAATGATTATCCTGTCATCCTTTAATGAATGTTTTTAATACTTGCTATCACCTAGGTAAGTATTAAAAACTACGACTGATGCCGCCGTTCCATTGGTTATTCTCCAAAATGGTGGGTGGGTACCTTTTGTGACATACTCACATCACTTTGTACATATTTTTGGATAGAAATCATGGGCCAGTAAAGAATATGATTAAGCAAAAATAAGACATTGGTTGTGGCTTTGGTTGAACTTGAATGTAGTTTTCATTTCTTAGAACAAATTTGTGTCTCTATAAAGGGAAGATATGGATTAATTGCTATATTGAACTGCATGTTATACGTAGGTTGCCACTGTTTGATCATTACTTCAATTGATTCAAACAGAAACCATGTAACCATGAACTTCAACTATTAGCATTTTAGTTTTTCTTTGTAGTTTGATATTTTTGTATATTAGGGAGATAGATAACTTAAAGGCGTTGTAAAAGTGAGTTCTTGAATATTAATTACTTAAATCCTTTAACTATATTCTACTTTAAACTGTTTTGATATTTATCAATTTTTCGAACATTAACTATGAATAGATGAGATGCATTATGACTCCAAAAGAAACTGTGAATGACATTTTTTTTTTAAATATTATTTTTTTGGCTCTAGTGGCATTTCTTTTGTTATTTTTAAAAGTATGTATACAGGAAAGAGGTTTATAAAAGAGGGGAGAAACATTCAGCAAAGGTCAGCAGGGATGGGACAAGAACCTAGAGAAAGTGGTATGTGGGTCATGCGCTCTATCTCCACACCATAGCAACACCCAAACTGTGAATAACCTCCTGGTGGTAGAAATTGTTTATTGGGGTCACATAACTATGTTTCACTGTAGCAGTATAGAAAAGTAGCAAAACATGAAGACCTATGATTCATAAACTTAAAAAAGTCAGAAACAAAAACCCAGTGGAGGAAAAGTAAGAAATGGTGAACAGAAAAATACTTACTGTGCAAAACATAAAGACATGGCAATTAAGATCAATATTAACTCATTTACTAGACTTACTGTTGATTAAATATGTAACTGTATGTATCATCAAGCGAATAACCTAATGTGACTGGTGTTTCGTCAATTCCCATTCTACTACTATGTAATAAACAACACTTCTTCGACCATGCTCAGCAGTCATGTTTCAGAACATAAGCTTATACTCTTTGAGTTCTTACATTGTTTCAGCCACCTCAAACACATTTTTAATGATTAGTTATTTGCAGACTCTCTCAGTTTTACTCTGGGGACGCACCAGTTTTCCACGAGGATCGTTTCAGAACAGGTACTGCTCTAGAAACACACGAAAAGAAATATGAAATCGACATTGAGAGAGAAATTTCTCCTGTAAGCACTTCTGAGTGAAATGTGTTGACGCAGCATGTCTGGCCCATTCCCATTTTGCATGCTTTTTAAAGCATGGCCATAACACGGCCACAGAGATGAATAATTGACTGATTGCTGCATAATTCAGTGCTGCATTGTAAAAATTCAAGGCCTGAAATATTTCTAGCTTTTCTTCAATTTTTTCTTATTAAAAATGAGGTGAAAGTTTCAATCAACCTTGAAAGAACAATACGACACTCAGTGGGCAATCAATCATGAGCAAACAGTGCTTCTCGTAGAGTTCGGGCCCATGTTGGAGCTCGCAGCTCCACTCCGAAACTTTAGCTTACTCTGGAGTGAAAGAAACCGAGAAACAACCTCTACTTCATCCATTTAATGGATACGTTTCCTTTTTTCAAGCAGTAAGAGATTTAGTCTGCTCACCTCCAAGGAGCCTGTGAGAAGTGGGCTATTACTCACATATTCTGTTTATTTCTTTATCTGATGCCTCTTTTTTCCTGCACTGCCATGTGAAAAAAGAGGCCCTGCAGCTACATGTTTCATATCACTGCACATTTTGTAATAAATTCAATTCAGTACAAATATGACCATGAGGCACGGAGACTTTAAATACCAAATGTGCATTATGGATGTGGTGTTGCTTTGCACTTTTGCCGTTGTGTAGAAAGGCACGTTGCTGATTACATATTCAAAGCTTTAAAAGTGTTTGAGTCGTGTCTTTGATTCTCTTGGCCTTGCATGGAGATGCATTCACAAAGACTTTATCCAGATGTGATTATTCCGCCTTCTTTTGCTTTTCTTAATGTCACGCTGCACAATACATTGTTGCCTACTTATTCTGCCTGACAAGATACTGGATTTAATTATGTGTAAATGACATACATTATACTTTATAGCCAGAAAATGTTGAAATCTTCAAAGTTCAAAACATAAGTTGCAATCGGCCTTTCTTCTTTTTCTTTTCTTTCTTATTTTCTTTAATGAAAGAGGATAAGTATTTTTAACAGTACAGGAAGGTGTAGGTGAATAAAAAATGCACAGAAACCTGTGGCATTTATATGTGTCCTTTATTACACAAGACAGGAAAATGAAATAAAGAACTTGGCAACCAAAATCCTGTGCATAGGTGCAGTTCCTGCATGAATGGTGCTTTGGACAAGCCACTCCTGCTTAATCTGAGCAGGAAAATAATGCAGCATGTCACGTCAATTTTCTGTAATCAAACACCATTAAGAAAAAGGTAGTTGTACAAACTCATGAGACAATCTCTTTTAAGGTTAATGCTGCAGGTAGCTTCTACTGACAACACAGTAAGGAGTGAAGAACCAGGCCACTAGGGGGCTACAACTGTTATCGAGCATGAAGCTCTTGCATATAAAAAGTTTTGACAGTAATTTGTCCTTCTTATATTTGCATCTGTGGGTGTCTGAAGATTGCTAAATCAATCTATCCAAAAGATCCTATTGCAGGTTTTGCAAAAATAATTAGCTTCAGCTGTGAGTACTTTTCTCTCAGGTATGTGCCAAATAAAGATGAAAAGAAATGATTTAAGTTGCAGTCTGAAGGAGCTGGTTTCTAAAGGATGCAAGCTATGGCATTCACACATTTCTTCCTCAACTTCCTCATCTTCAAATGATAAACTACAATATATATCTTCGCTGAACTTGAGCTGATTTTGCTTCTGAAAACTTTTGTTTTCGGTCTGCATTTTATTTGAATGAATTGAAGTGCTTCAAGGTGGCTGCATGTTGGAGTTGCTCTTCTAATTTGACTCTGATATTCTTTTTTTAAGAGAATTTCATTCCTCCGTTTTTGGATCAGTTTCATTTTTCTGATGTTTTGCCACTTCTGTTGTTGAGTGCTGTGAAACTGTAGGGATTTTATTAGTATTTTTGTCTTTTTTTGGAAACTTGTTATGATTCGTAACCACAGCAACCATAGCAAGTAGATTTTTTACACCCGGGAGCAGCTCATTAACATCTCTAAAGCTGAAATAATACATCAACGTCTCTCTGCCAGGCTTTCTGAAATAATACATCGTCTCTCTGCCAGGCTTTCTGACCATACAAGCAGACAGAGATTTAAAGAAAACTGCAAAACTCAAAGGATGTGGGTTAGCAGAGCTTGTGAACAATAACTGATGTCATCCAGGGTATGTTACTGTGAAGATTCGTCACTGCAGCCCAGATATTGAACTGTTGGCAGCTGGTTTGTAGCCATATTACTTGCCCAGAAAGTTTACCAGTTTTTTGTTAATAACCGTTTACATTCAACCTTCTGCCGTTGCTGACACTGCATGTGTTGTTGCTAAGCTACATACACAACATCCAAATGCATTTGTGGCAATACCTGGTGATTTCAGTAATGTCTCACTCTCTGCTACACTGCCAACGTTCTAACAGTTTGTCAGCTGCTGCACCAGAGAGAACAAGACTTTGGACTTTGTTTATGCAAATATGAAGAACTCCTAAATCTCTGAAGTAAGGCCTCCTTTTGAGAAATCCGATCACAATCGTGTTTTTCTCTGCACAGAGTATAGGCCACTTTATAAGAAACAATCTGCATTACTGTTCTACTTACATTGCAGTGTCCATATAATCTTTAAAACTCCCTGCATAATTATAATAAAGACATGTATATGCATAAAACAGGCGGAACACTATGGTGATAGCCCTACTGCTCCACTTGTGAAAGCAAAATCTGTCGGGCTCTTTTAGGCATCAAGACAATTATTCTTATTGCCACATCGCCAGACAGGACAGTTAAAAAAAAGAAACAATCTGCGTTAAAAAGAACTGTACAGAAATTGTCAAGGGATGCTGAAGAGGCCCTGCAAGGTTGGATGCACTATATCAGCCACATGGAGAGGACATCAGTGCAATGGCTGAGTGTGTGACTGACTACATAAACTTGTAGATAACACTATCCCTAACAGAACAGTGAAATGCTTCCCAAATAATAAACCATGGGTCAATAAACTGGGCAGGCAGGACTCAAAAGACATCTCAGAGTGTCCAAAAATCTGTAGTTTAATGACAGTCCAAAGGTCAGTCAAAGGGCAGAGATAATCAAAAACCCTGGCCTGAGGAAGAGTGTAAGCACAAAAAAGGTCCAAATCTCACTAGAGTCTAAAAAGGTTGGGGAAAACAAGGTCTGGTCAACTTGTTGGAAAGAACAAAAATTAGCTGGTATGGAAGGAAGGGAACAGACTGGTTAAATACACAGGAGGAGATGATTGAGAGCAGGTGTGTTAAATCAGGCTGTCTGGAGTAGTGCAGGCAGCAGAGAAGGGGCTGTTGCCACATCACAACAAGTGATCTGAAGCAACTGCTCAATGAGAAAAAACAAACCTTGAAGAAGGGAGACAGAAAATTATTGAGAACTACACAGAAGCAACTTAAGGTCAAAATAAGAGAAAGCAATGAGGCATACAGAAAGAGGGTGGAAAACAAGCTCCAGCAGAACAATATCCGAGATGTGTGGTCAGGGATGAAGAAGATTACATAATTCAAGGAGAAGGATGGTCAGACAGAAGGAAGTCTGGATATTGCCAATGAACTGAATACCTTCTTCAACAGGTCCAGTTCAGTAACAAGCACAACATCTTTCTCTCTAGCTCACAGTCATGTGGACATCCTGCCCTCCTCTGTCATTGGCTCTACTGCTTCTATTAGCTTGTTGTCAGCCAAATCATAAGACGTTGTTGTTCCCGCTGCCTTTCACCTGTCATTCTCTACAAGTCAAGTGAAGAGGCAACTGGAGAGACTAAATCGTAATAAGTCTCCAGGTCCTGGTGGTGTCAGCCCCAGAGTCCTTAAGGTTTATGTAGAGCAGCTCTGTGGGATTCTACAGCACCTCTTCAACCTTAATCTGATAGAAGCGACAGTTTCAGTGATGTCGAAGACCTCCTGCCTTGTTCCAGTACCAAAGAAGACTCAGCCAATAGTCCTCAATAACTATACACCAGTTGCCCTGACATCCCACATCATGAAGGTCATAGAGAGACAAACAAACAAGAACCTCTCATATCATATATTTTTATGTTGTTTTTATCCTATTTTACTGGTTTTAATTTTAAACATGAAAATACATGAAGGTTGGGAGTTGCATCAGTTAAGGTTTGGGGCAAAACTCTGAATGACTCAAAAGGAAATCAATAACCTTTCAGTTTCTTAATTGTTTACCTTCTGTGATCAGTCCTTAGGGAATAGTTAAGCTCACCTAGCTTATTTAAGCTTGGCTTATGAAACAACGGAGCTAGTAGCTATCATTTTGCTTTCTGGTAGGTGCTGGAGTTCTATTTAGGCTCAAGATGCAATATCAAAACACTATCAGGACAGATTCATGGTGTATATCGCCTTATTCCTTATTCCTGAATAAGCCCAGTCTCCCTTGTCCCTTCCGATAGCTTCACCTTTCCAGTCCCTTATGTTGTATGGGTAAACAGCAAGTCACTGAAGCTCTTCCTCCTTCCTCTCTTCTCCCATGATGAAAATAGGCTTTGAAAGATTCCTTTTTTCGCAATCTACAATAACCTTCCTTGTTTTATTGACATTCAGTACAGACCACCAGTTATTTTCATAGACTAGTCATGCACAAGTTGCACTGTATGTAAATGTTGCATGCTAAATTTCCATGCACATATTTTTCTTCTAAGGGTGTTTTATATCTTCTTTTATTTTTCCCTGAAGATGTTTTAAATTTCTGTGTTTTTTTCTGAGAATGTTATATAGTTTCTAAAGGTTCTCTTGTAAGGATGCTTATTTTTGTCCGTGTTTTAATGTTGTGTATGTGTATCGTTTGCTTTCTGAGTCGAGTGTCCCAACAAAGTTTCATTATGGTATCATAATTTCAGTAAAGATTCTTGCTTCTTGATTTTATTCATACAACTTGCCACAAAGTGGTTTACCAGCTCTGATTATTTGGTTACTTATCCATCCCTGACACACCCAGCATCTGAGTATCTCTGCAGATGAAAGTGTTCTGACATGTACTGGTAGTACACAGCAGAACACACTCCTTGTCCCCAACTCTATAGGATCCCATCTGTTTTTCTGTTGTTTTCTATTACACTGGCTACATAAAGGCTCCCTTAATGGATCACTGACTGCAATACTGAATATTCATGGGAAAGTATGTAGGGGGAAATTCCTTCAGCATGAACAAGGAGGGGCAATAAATGTAAAGCCGCAGTTGCTGCTCTAACAAGCTTGAAGAAGATTGTTGTTTCACTTTATCTATTTTCTGTACTCTTGAACTCCTATCATGGGTAAGTACACAGGTTAATGAAATATTTTATAGATTGTGTATGTCCAAGTCAGCCGTGTTTGCTATATATACACAAAATGTTTGCTGTGTTTCCGAAACCATCATATAAGGGGATGAAGCTGGCGGGCTTGCAATTCAGGGTTTTCACTTGCATTTTCTCCAAAGCAGATGTGTTTCACTTTACTATTGTGTCTCTCATTAGACTCATAAAATTCCAGTCAAATTGCTGCATAGGTCTGTCAAGGTAGACTCTCGGTCTATGCTATATACTGTACAACCAAGTGCAGAGAATCATAAATGCCCTGACTGTCCTAAAAAAAATTGTTCTGAACCTGAACACTCCAACCCTGCCCCTAGCTAGGTGGTGATAAATTTCAGGGTAACAAGCCACTACCCTGAAATATGATGGCGAGAGCCTAAATTAATATTTGATTATATGAATCTCTCTTCAGGAATTATTATGAGAATGTCATTGATTGTCCCTCCTTGATTTTTGTTTTGGTTTTACAGATGTTTGTCTTACTGTCAATTAATAAAATAAAACTTTCCTGGTATCTTAATCTCAATATGTTTAAAATCAAAATCTGCAAGGGTAGGCCAATGCATAATTTTTGGCTTAATTACCATAATGATGTTAACAGTCTGGCTGAGCTAATTCCTTATCCATCTTTATGAAGAGAATACCTTTACTGAAAACACCATTTGGTGTATCTTTATTGCTCAGTTTTGTCCTGAGTCTTTGGAGAGACATTAGGAAGGTTCAGCGCGATTGTCTGAAAGATAGGACTAATGTCGCCTAATCAGATAGACCATTATCTATTAGCAATACTACAAAACACTTTTATCTGACAAGGGCTGGGCCACATTACCTAAATTAACATTTTGCAAGCATGAACATGGAAGACCACAGAGGCGAGAGGAGGTGCCAGGACTGCGCCCTGCGCTTAGACATTCGGCAGTAATTATTAATTTATGATTGTCTCTGGTCTTAATGAAAATGAAAGCCAGGAAAGAGAACAGGGAGGGATAATGTGGCGTGAAATTGAGTTTCATTTGTACAGGGGCCACCTTTTAACTCTGCGCTTCTTAGGCGGAAATGGAGCTGGGCGCTTGCTTTTCTCTCTCTCTTTTTCTCCCTCTCTCTCTCCCTAGAGAATGAATGTGTTTTAGCTTTTTTCCCCCTTTTTTTAATCATAATTTTTCCACTCTTTAGTCATCAAAATGTTCATATCCTCTCATCTTTTTTGTGTTTTTTGGGGCCAATGCCATTTAATATCTCTGTTTCTCTCATAAGGCCTTTTCAAAATGACAACAGCTTTTTTATGTCTGATAACTATGTCAACAGGTTTTCTTTAATGGAAGTGTCTCAGTGCATCTTTTCTTTAATGTCAACCAGGTGATGGGTGGAAACTGAGAAGGTTTTGGCATTAAAGAAACTAACCTTGATTTAGACAGGATTCTCTGTGTACACATTTACTTTCGATGAATGACAGAATTAACTTCAAACATGTCATATTTGTTTTAAACCCATACAGTTGTTTTCCTCCTAAAAATATAACACGACGATTAAAAGCTTCCATTTGTCCTTTTAAAGAAGTGATAATGATGCTTCAATATATAGAACTATCAAGGTGATAAACGGGTCCCCGCAAACAGGTATAATAGACTTATAATGTCACAAATTGTTGATATAAAAAGCCTATATTGACATGTTATCTATGTCATCTTTTACTCATCATATTTTATCATTTGATAATATACTGCACTTGTGGAAGTTTTTAGGTTTTCCATATACATTTATTATGAATATATAGTTACTTACCACACTAACAACAGCCTTTATGCTGTGCTTAACTTCTGTAAGTGCAACAAAGAAGTGTGGGAACTAATCACTGTATTACCAGTTAAGTGCTACTCTACTTTCTTAATTAAGGCATCAGTGTAACGTACTTTGTTGCTTTTAACAAGATGGGCCCACAAGCTAAGATTACATTCAAGCTTTTATCAAGTCATGGTGCTTAGGAAAACAGTTGAAAGTAGCTGACTTACGAATGTCTCGTTTTTTTTGCATCCTCTTTTTTTGCTTAGTCTTTTTACCATGCTAGCTTTGTCTCTGCTGGTAGTCTTTGTCACATGGTCCTTTTCAATGAAGGTGATAGGGCTAGCGCAGTAGTTGTTTCAGTGCAACCTATATTTCATATTCTTTGCAGTTGACCAACTCATTATTGCCATCAAGGGACCTATTAGGGGTACTGAATTTTAAGGCTGTATGTACTGACTTCTTTTCTTTATTTTTTAGCATTGCTTTAACATTGTCCACTCTCACAGGTTTTTTAATTTTTTATATCAATAAGTTTACCGTGATTGGGAGTTCCTTTCGGCACAGGTCCTTAGGCAAATGCCAGTCTTCCCGGTGGTAATGCTACAGATCTCTATAGATGACTCCCATTTTATTGAAAGTAACTGGGACTTGGTATCTCCTGATGTCTTTTCTTAAATGTCTGGGTATCAATCGGTGAATTATTCCCTCATTCAACACACCTGCAGCTACAGAATCTGTCCCTTGTAGAATCCTGTCGAACATAAGTTGTGTTAAGATGTGAACACAGTAAGACACGAGAACATCAACCCTTGGAAAGTGGAGCTGGACACCCCTGGCTTAAAGCATGGATTTCAGACTTCAGGTTTGTCATTCACATCAATCAAGAAACAGTTGAAAAGTATGTGTGAAATTCTTGCATTTTTTAGCTGTTTTTTTCGCTGCTCCAGTCACCATTATTAGCAGAGTCAGCAGAGAGAGAATGGGATAGAGAAAGAAGGAAGACATATATTGACATAGGTATACTGATTACATCAAATCATTCACAAAATCAATTCTGCAACATCACACTATCAATTGGTTTAGTTTTAGTTTAATGCTGTTTTTCGGAACTGATGCGTTAGTGACCATAAGATTTTTTAATCAGTCCATACATTTTTTTCTAAAGTCTTGTGGATCATATGGATGGCGAATGTGAAACAAGCCTTTCTGTTCTTCTAAGTCACAAGTCACAATTCGTTTTCACCTTAAAGCTCCCCCATTGATGCCATTATTAATCTTATAGTGCTTGAGATCGGTTTCGGTGTCGAGACCATATTTTTAAATTCTTGGTCTCGTCCTGGTATCGGGAACATCATTACTCGGTCAGGGCGGTCTGGTTTTTTGAACAAGGCCGGTCAAGAAGATTTCTCTAGGCTTTCTCCATACCTTACTGATAAGAGTAAAACAAAGGGCCCTCTGAAAAACGCTGGATAAAAAACTTAAAGCCATTGGTAGTGTAATGATTTCCCCCAAATGCAGCTGCCACCTGCCAGTGTGACACTGACTGACACACCCCATGCACCATTTCCCTGAGTATAGAGAAGTGCGAGGCCACAGGAGGAAAGCAACTGAGTGACTAAGTAAAAAAGACTAATGATCAAACAGGTTGACAAAAATTCCCCTACTGAAATGTCATTTTTTTACGCAATTTATTTAAGTCAGCTGTTTCTGATTCTTTACTTTATTCATGCTTTCCCTCTGAAATAAACATTTTATTGTGACTTACAAGTTCAGTTCTGTTAACATGAACTTTTACAAGAGATTAAAAACAACAGGTTTCCAATGATTTGAAGTTTGCTGCTTTAAGAAAAAACAGAGCAAAGATTGTTTGCATTGTAAAGCAAACTTACATAAAAACACAGAAAATAAGTCAAGATTTTACAGGTTGTCTTACTGAAATCTGAGTTCTCATTAACAAGAGAGATCTGTCTTAATAAGAAATAAAATAAACGTAATATATTTTAATGCCTGAATTTTTAACACATACAACCAAAAGTAGAAGTTAAAGTAGCAGCTGAGCAGTTTATGCAGAATCACTCACTGCAAGCATTCATATCACCAGGGTTGGTCAGTTACATTTTTACAATAGTGAGCAAGCTGGATGGTTAATTTAGTTTGGCTCTGGAGCCCACAACACTCCCCTCAGATAGCAGAGGGATGAAAAACAAAGTGACCACAGGCGTGAGGGACTGTATGTCTGAGTGAGTGTGAGCCCACTGGATTAGTCTTCATTTGGTGCCTCTGTCATGAGGGAAGGGGGGGAAGATGGAGAGCTGCATGGCAGAGCAAATAAAACACACAGGGTCAGTGGAACACACACAAACACACAAGCACATGCTATTAACCTCCCCCCCCCACCAGCTCATCAACTTTATTTTGCAATCTTCTCTTAGAACCATTAGAATACCCTGAAGAAATGACTTTCCAATTAAAGAGGATCTAGAAGAAGGAGTTTTCTTTTTTTTCATCTCAGGCTTGTAGAGTTCTTTATTCCAATAATTTAAATTGAAATTGATTTTTCAATTTGCCCACTGACTGTTATGGGCACAAAGTGCAGGACCAAATAGAGCTTTGTTCTAAGGGTATTTCTCATGACAGAAAAAGCAACATGTAAATTTCAACAGGAAAAGGAAATACTCTATTATTTGCTCCTTTGAGAACAATTTTGTAGGGAGCAAAAACAAGGCGTTGTGTGATTCCAAGATCTGGGAATAGATATGTTTTTGTTTTTTAGTTTTCAAAAAAAAACCCATCTATTTAGTCTAAAAGCAGTTAACAAAATATATTTCTTATAAAAAAAGAACCAAATCCTGTTATTAGCTGTTATTTGTTAAATGTTATTAGCTGCCGTTCTAACATTGATCCTCTGGGCGTTAACTTATGAATTTAGGTCTGGACACCAACGTATGAGGATAATTTGATCATTACCCATTTCTCTAGAGCTCTGGATGTATGTTTTTTTCCTGCTAGAAGGTGAACATCGACTACAGACTAATTTGAGCAGCCTCTAAGTTTTCCTCCTGGATTGTTGCGTATGTATCTCTTTAAGATCTTCCATCAACATTGACTACCTTTCTGCTGAAGAAAAGCGTTTCCTCAGCATCATGCTACCAACACAACTTGGTGTTTTAAGGATGAAATACGGTGTATGGAGGAGATCTGAATGCAGGTCATCAGGAAGCCTTTATTGTGCTATAAGAGGTTACAGATTTCACAGAGATGTAGTGTTTGTAAGACTGTTCTTTGAATATGTATTGAAACTTAAGCACTTTTTGATTATGTTCTAACATTAATTCAACCACAACACTTTACTTTTTAGTCTGTACACAGAGGTCAAACACAGCTTTAACCAGAATGTCACAGCAAAGAGAATAGATAAGTCTGATGTTCATAGTTTCATAAGCTCCCTAAAATCATCAGATATTGATTTCCAGAAAATATAATTCTGTACCAGTGGCATAAATGATCAAATATATTTCTTGCACAACACACTTTTCAGGATGTTATCTAAAAGAAATCAATAAAATCTAGTTATCCTATTCATTGATATTAAGAAGGAAATATTTTGAATTGATCACTTACATAAACTCCCAGAAAATTATCTTGATCCTCTCATTTAAGTTCGACAAACCCTCGCCTTGAAAGTCTGTGTCTATAGAAGAGCCTTAATGAACATTAGCTGCAATGGGGGCCAAGTCCGCCCTGTCTGAGCCTTCTACTAAAACCAAGAGGATTCTGCTCGAGCTGTTTTACAGATGCGTCTCAGGAATTCGAGGCCATTCTTCTGTGGACGAATGGTTCTGTCTTTTGCTCCTGACAGCTGCACGGGCTTGTTGTTCACTCTCTCCTGAGTTGTTTTAATAAAGTTGTGCTGCAGGACGGTGAGGGAAGATTAATGGACGTACAGGAAGTGTGGCAGTTGCGAGAGGATGCAGGACAGAGCGGGCCAGCAGCCATCTGTTCCCTCTCCTTTACAGCTCTCTTAATGGAGAAGCAAACCAAACAACATGGATATGAGCCCTGCAGACAAACACATGCACACACGTTTTATAGTGCACTCGGCTAAACACAAGACATCATTTCATGTGACAGAGATGAGAGGTAGGCTTTTGTCATTGTATTCCCTCTTGTTGGATGTGCTGTTGTGTGTATAAGTGTGTCTGCTTGTGCCTTTTTTTTTCCTCCCTACCTTTCAGCGAAATAAAGTTGGGTGTGAGCCACGGCTGTGAGATTTAGATGAAAGACACAGCCTGGATGGAACGTGATTAAGAGATATGTTCTTGAGGCAAAACAGGACTTGGCATTCACTGAGACAAAACCTAATCAAATTAAAGCAAAACACGGCCATTGTTGGTGGAGTGTGCTCACTGCTTGTGTCACCATTGAAATGAAACAGTGTAATATAGATATGGTGTCTGTGCAAGATCACCGTCCGCCTGGTTTATTCAGATCTACACACAGCAACTGACTAATGACGGCTGAGCCCAATGATGCCTAAAGCACTTTATAGAGCTGTCTGGGTTATAAAAGATGTTTACTATGATGGAGCTGAATGGCTCACTGAAAGAGTATCATTGTTTACAAGTTATTGTTTCAGATTAATTCACTCAGCACAACAGTTAAAGGCTCTCTCAGTAAAAAGCGCTGACCCCGAGGTGCTAAAAACATCAAACCAATCAGTGATCAACAGAATCTTAAGGCATGAATACACCTCACGTTTAAAATAGTATCATCTCCCCTAAAATAGATTCTTTTCAGCCACTTGTTCAGAAGTTTTTTCTTCTACCTGGGCCTACCTGAGCCTCTTTTATTTTAGGTTTACTGATGTAATATATGTCTTGTTTTTAGTTTTATTCATATTTTTTTTTCTTTACCAGCATTTGTTTTTCAGCATTTGCAAATTGAAATTAAAAAAGACATTTTTTTTATTAGCATTGACGTTTTCTGTATTTTGTCTATCATTTTATAGGTATTTTGTTCGTTTTTATTACATTTTGGAAAACGTTTTGCCTCTGAAGGTATGTCTGTATTCATATATCTCGATCAGCTGGAGAGTGGAGGGATGTTGTTATCTTTAGTCTCTTCTCAATGGTTGCATACAGTCGCAAACAAGCTGCAAATGGCTGAACAGGCTGTAAACACTTGAATTATATCAACTTTAAAACACACAAATACACAAAACAGCAAGTGAAAAAGAAAGTGTAGATGACAAAGATGCAATCACAGAACTTACCAACAGAAACAATAAAATGCAGGAAACAGAAAACAATAAAAGAGAAAAGGGTGCCTAATACAACAGCAAATGAAAAGAAAAGCTGCAAACCTGCAGCTTATTTGTCTATGTAAATATGCTGGTGTTCTATATCAATGTAGAAGATTGCAGCCATGAGTTTAAGAAAGACAAGAATGACAAGAAGCCTTTTTCCTTCTCCCTCCAAATTACTTCTGGGTGTCCTGTTAACGACTTTTTAATCTCTGATCCGATTTGTTTTCCATGTCACATAAACTGCCGTGTGTATAGAAAGGCTCCTACTATGCATGGGCTAGCAGATCCTAATCTGTACAGATGTTTTTTTCACTTATGTCTCTTTTCACACAAACACCACGACCTGTTCCCCTGAAACACATACATAATCTGTATATAATCTATAACCCTTATGTACCATTATCTATCTTGTATTATAAACCTTCTAATACACATACAATCCATTCCTAACATTCCTGTATATTCTGTATAATCTGCATAATCTGTATAATATGTGCATATAGCTCCCATATTTATATTATATTTACACATTTTATTTTATTCTTTAACCATCCCTGTACACCTGTATATAAACATCTGTATCCTGTATAGCACTTCTGGATAGATGCAAACTACATTTCGTTGCTTGTACTTGTGACAGTGCAATGACAATACAGTTGAATTCTATTCTATTCTTTTCCCCATGAATGTTTCACATCTTACTGGGTCAGATTAATGAAAGCATAATAAAGCCTGTTAAAAAACACAACAAAAAACAGCTATGAAGCAAAGCCCAATTTCTTGGCCTATCTGTGCAGCATGCAATTAAACCTGAACAGATAGTGGATTGTAATATATCAAAAATTTAATTGGAACTATGTTTATAGAGAACAGTTAGGGTTCAAAGGCAACAAAGGCGGTGGGATGGTTTATAAATGTTCATAGAGGAACTGTGTGAGGCAGTGAGAGGAGATCTGTGAAGTTTGCTGAAGTTTTTCTTTTCTTTATAAAGAGGAGAGAGCGATCATCTGCATGTTCTGTACCATCCCTGGTTGCTTTGTTGTTGGTTTTTTCCAAGAAGATCACTATTATACTTTATCCGTTTTCTTCGCTCCTGAACTCCTTCTGAGTTATATTGAATTTTAATAAACTTAACTGAACAAAATGAAACTGCACTGAATTAAACTGTATTGAACAAGGGAAACATGAATTTGATCTAATTCTGTTGAGCTGAACTAAAACCACAATGCAAGTTTAACTGATTGAACCTAGCCTAACTTACTTAACCTGGAATAAAACAGACTTATGCTAGAGTCAATTGAACTAAACTGAACTGAAGTTACTTGATAGAAAAGGACCTGGATTTAATCAGATTTTATTAAACTGAATCGAAAGGGTTTCATTTGGATTAAAATAAAACCTGATTTAAACTGAAATGTTATAAAGTTAAATTATATTAAATAAATTACAAAGGTGATGTAACTAACTAAAAAGTAAACATTGTTTGAAACCAAAATCACATTTACCAAATCAAAATCACAAACAAGATAGACATTAATACACCAATATCTGTAGGAAACACAGGTTTAAGCACCTTGCCCATGGGCACATTGACATGCGGCAGGAGGAAGCTTGAATCAAGACAGATTGAATGACATCTATTCTGGATTTACCTTAAATAGTTTGATTCGAAGCAAAACTTCAGAGCTTTGTGTTTTTTTCTTTTTTTGTGTGTTGCTGTATCAACAGAGGGTTTTTCTTCTCTGTCTTATTTCTTGAAAGTGTTTCTGGTTTTGTTAAGGTGTTTGCTTTGGTGTATCAATATAACCTGGCCTCATCCTTCTAAATGGGTTTTTCTTTTTATTGCATACACTTGTATTTATCATAAAACCTACAGTCCGACCGTTTCTCATTTTCTTTGTTTGGAACAAACAGCGACCGTGTCACTTTAAATGACAACATGCGTTGCCTTCCTTTTTTCCTCTAGTGAAGACATCTGTACAACATGATGAAGTTTCCTCTCTGAGTATCAGTCCTGTAATTGAGCTCAGGAAGAGCAGACGTGACGTGCACACAGAGGAAGTGAAAAGGCCTCCCGCTTCTCTTCATCTATTCCTGTTTCTTCTTCCCTTCCCCTCTTCCTCCAAACACAAGCCGACATGTACGACTCAGGCTAAAACCATATGCTTATATTAATCCCACATACACATGCAGCGGTAATCTCTGTCCTTGTATATGTGAACATCAGCTGAAATAAGTGCATTAGTGTTAGCTGCCATCCTATTTCTCACTTCACAATGTGGCCTCACCACTAAAGAGAGACAGCAGCTGTTCACAACTTTCCCTGAAAGAGACAATGTCCAGGAGCCACACTGCCTTTAATCATATCTTCAACCATCTTGCAACTTTGCTTTCTCGTCCTGCTCCCTTTACAGTACGGTGGATCATGTGAAAACTAAAGTGAGAGCGGATTAAATATTAACATAACTTGACACGGTCCCCGCTGGAGCTCCTACCCCACTTCACATGATACAATTAAAAACATCCCCACGTGCACCAAGCGCAACACTGCGGAGAAGATGCCACCATACAGACTCAAAATAAATCTGATCTATGGAGAACATGACAAAGAGGAAGCCAAAGCTTCCACTAAGGCACTCAACTGAGCAGAGAGTTAGGAGAAAAAGCACACAGAGAGAAAAGCGAGGTCCTACATTATTTATATTTAATAATGGTGGTTGGCTGCGTGTGAATCAGCAGCACAAGTATCTGCTGAAAGAGACGTACAGTTGTAATCAAGGCCATATTTTTCCCCCAATTTTCCTCCCCTTCGCTGAATGCAGGGTCAACTGGAATCAGTTTGGCTCCATTTAAGACTCTCGATCTAGATGATCTCCTTTTAATGTAGACAGCACAGTGTGGAAGGAGACTCCGCCAGCCGAATATGTGCAGTGAAGGAATGCTTAACACCCCTGTAAGATACCACCGAGCACAGATAACACAGATCAAAAAACAATAGCTCATGTGCTTAACCTAGTTTTGTCCACAAAAGGAATCCATTAGTCTCATTCCAGAGCCCTTAAGCTCAACATCACCATGGAAGGGAGGGGGGTGAACCCGCAACCCGCTGCAAAGCTACATCCACACACATGTGCCTCTCATTTCCTATGGCAGCCCAGGAGTATCCTTCAACATCCTATTGTAAAGTTTACCAGGGGAGAGGTTGGGGCGTATTAAAGTGCCCCGGAGAGAAACACTAAATGATGTAAATGCAGGCAGCTGCAGGCTGCTAATGCCGTACGTTCAGTGGATGAGGGGACCCAACTGAGGTTGGACGTGTACTGTATCTATATAACATTATAGGCTTCCTTTCATGTCCTTGTGGTCTCTAATGGGAGCATTATGAAGTGTGATAGTATGGCAACACCATGGGGAGCAGGGCTTCAAACAAGATGGTAGAGAGCTTGGATTGGGTGTAAAAGATTTAAAGCATTTAACAGCACCGTTACAGATGTTTTAAATCCATTCTAACTGATTATAATCAGTGCTAATCAACAGTTAAAAATCGTATCTAAATACAAGGACTTGTTAAGGTATTCATACCGCATGGACTTTTTCCCATTTGAATCATTCCATATAAAAACTCAACGTATTTTATTGAACTGTAAGAAACCAACTCAAAGTAAAACATGTTCTTTAAGTGAAAGGGGAAAAGATGCAAACTTTGACATTATTTTCAAATCAAAAATGTAAAACGTATGACATTGATTTTGTATTCAGACATTTACTTTGCTACCCTTAAAGAAACATAAACGCCCTCTTTAGAAATGACTCATTTAGTGAACAGATGTTTTAATACAACACTTCAATAAAGAAAAGGAAGTCAAGAAAAGCAGCAGAAAAGACATGTGAAAATGTGTGCAGAACTTTGAAGCAAGGTAAGCTTGCATGTTGGAAAAAAATTACATCTCAAAGATCTATGGTTAATTTTTTTATTCAAATGGAAACTGTACGTCACTGAAACCTACACGTTGAACTTTCTAAATTGGCAAGGACAGCATTTATTACCTTCGCCAAGGAGGTTATGTTTTCGTCAGCGTTAATTTGTTTGTTGATTAAAACACACTCAACACTTTTCAAGTTATTTTGAAAACAAACAAACAAGATGCTTGGCGGAGGTCTAAGCTCTCCGACTGCTTTCTAGTTAAAGATGCAGCCAAAATGTCTGTTGTAACTGTGAAGGAGCTCTAGAATAATCTGTTGACAGCAGGACCATTTGTGTCCATTACAGTTCTGATCTTTTGTAAAGCAGTTACAAGAACAAAGCTATTATTGAAGGTTAATACACAAAATACTCTCTTTTTCAGAAATCAGATAAATTATGCAAGGAACCACTCATAAAAGATAGGACTCTGGTCAGACGGGACCAAAAATGATAATTCTAATCTGGTATATGGCTGATTTAATTAGAGAGAAACTAGTGCTGTTCATCTCAACATACATCCCAATTTTAAAACATCATGTTGTGAGGATGCTTTGTTGAAAGGGACAGGGAAGATTGAGCTGATGGGAAGACAAACGGAAATAAAAACAGAATAAAGACAAAACTTGTTTGAACTGGAACTGGACTTAAGAAAGTATCAGCCTAATTCTATAGTCCTTACACTTACTGTAGCTCAGAGAATAGACTTTAAAATCCCTAAAAATACAAATACAAACTGGGAAAGCACTCGGAGAGCTCAGAGCTCCTTCAAGTAGCTCATTCCCCTGATATTTTGTGACCTCCACCTTCACACCGGACTCAGATCATTGCCAAAATGTAACCATTTGTCAATGATTATTAAATGCCCCTTCTGTGAAAATCTGAGCAAAATCCGCCCAACACTTTTCAAGTTATGTTGAAAACAGACAAACAAACAAACAAACAAACAAACAAACAAACAAACAAACAAACAAACAAACAAACAAACTAACTAACTAACTAACTAACTAACTA
>JAUZNJ010034439.1:48046-65779 GCA_034780135.1 Jordanella pulchra | reverse complement strand
AGAGAATATTGCACCGTCAATAAATAAGAAAACTATACTATAGTTGCACAGTGGTTGTTACAGGGGTTATTGTTTTAAAGTGCAGCATTATAGAGTCTGATGGCAGCAGGAATGAATGACCTGCAGTAGTGCTCCTTCTTACAGGCAGGGTGTCTGAGTCTGTCACTAAAGGAGCTGCTCAGCTCATCTGCTCATTGGTGATGAATATGTGTGCTTATTAGAACAAAACTGGGGGAAGTCAGAATTACTTGAAAATCTGTATATAAATTATGTCCTTTTGCAACACTTTACAATTCCACACTTTCTAGTAGCCAAAGATGGACTGAGATAAATTTAGGGCGATCCAGGAAATCATCTGTTACAAGTTGAAAAGAGCAAGAGGTTGGCTTGGGTGTATTGTTGTTTAGGGGAGGACTACAAAAAAATGTTTTTTCTCAGATTTTAATAAGTAAGTAATGTTAAGTAAAATCAAGTATTCTTTATCAGACACCAATCAAGTGGTTTGGGAATAGGCATAAATATTTTCTTTAAGATAACTGGAATTTACGGATAAACATTGCAGTGTTGTGTCCCATTTGCAACCATTTGCTTAAGAATATACATTTACATATATATACATAGACATACATACATACATACAATTTTTTTAAATTTTAAGCAATCACATTTTTTTCCTTCCAAATACAATCAATTGTTTTTTTTGTTACAATAAAGATGACAAATGAAACACATTACTTTCAAAACTAGCTTCTATTTCAGTTATCTCAGAAAATTCAGAAAGAAAATAGTCAATAACTTTTTAATTATTTTGAGGACAAACAGACAAACTAATTCCAATGAAAATATAAACTCCTTGGCAGAGGTAACACTTTTCCAGGTACTGGTATCCCTCAGTCAACAAGTTTATTAGTTATAAGCTCACATCTAAGAACAAAAAGTGATGAACTGATGTCACCCTGAGCTATGGAGGGCCAAAGAGTGGAAAAAAATGATATTCCAAAAATAAAATCTTTATAAACAGAAAATTGAATCAATCGAGTTTATTAATTGACATATTATTTTTTTCCTATCCCTAATAGAGAAAGCTATCGCTGCATGATGCTGCTAACACGTTTCAACAAAGTAGTTTTCAGTTTTTAAACCATGTGTTAGTTTTAAGCCGCATAGGATTTTTACATGGTGATCAAACCTGAGCTATGGTTCTCTGCAGCTCCTCCATAGTTTTCATAAGCCTCTCTTGGCTACTTCCCTGGTTGATGCAGGTCTTTGCAGGTTAGCAGCTGTGCAAAACTCCCTCAGCATTGGATAATGGATTGAACAGATTATTTGGTTTCTATATGTTCACCATTCAGCAGATTGTAAAGGTGGAGTGACTCAGATCAAATGACGTATATCTAAAGCTTAATCAACTCCCGGAATATTGTTGTTCAGACACTTGAATGGGCAAAATTTTGAGTGTTTAGATGTGCAAAGCAGGTAGAAACATTCCCTAAAATACAGGCTGCAGCAAAGGGTGGTGCACACTGGAGCACATGATTTACCAATAAAAGAAATTTGATGTTTGACATCATCATCTGCTGAAAAGTAATATTAATAATTTAAGAGGTGCTAT
The DNA here is from genome assembly GCA_034780135.1 of Jordanella pulchra. Taxonomy (NCBI): domain Eukaryota; kingdom Metazoa; phylum Chordata; class Actinopteri; order Cyprinodontiformes; family Cyprinodontidae; genus Jordanella; species Jordanella pulchra. The sequence continues at coordinate 64,167 of JAUZNJ010034439.1, read as the reverse complement.
ACATGGGGCATTACGGTAAAGCTACAGAAACCCCTCCTCCTCCGTCTAAACCCTCCATGGACGGAGAGGAACCGCTTCTCCATCATCATCTGCTGAAAAGTGCGAGCGGGGAGCGGTAACAAAATGCCAACTCTGGCCGCTCTCCCTCCGCAGCAGACATGAGCCCGGCCGATGCCGCCTCTTCCAGCCGCACCGAGCCGCTCTCACCATGCGGATCCACTGCAGACTACTTGTGATCGCTGTGTGTTTCGGAGTTTTTCTACTTCTTTACTTCTTGGGGGGGAACGGCGGCGCGGACGATCCGCTGCTGAGAGAAGTTGGAGCGGATCGGGAGCTGGAGGACGACAGATCCTCTCCTCGGCTGTCCGAGGATCAGAGAAGCGATGCAAAGTTGGCCAGGAAATCATCTACGAGAGAGGGGGGGCGTCCGGGACGACGGGAGGGCAAGGCGGCTAGAAGAGGGGGCAGCGTGAAGGCAAAGAGGTAAAGGGGAGTTTGTGTCTCTGCTGTGGATCCAACCTTTCCTGCTGGTTGCTACATCATACTTTACACTCTCTTTGTTGGAGTTAAAGGGAGGGATTCATTCATGCTTTCATCCAAAGTCCCCTTTTTATTTCTCCTTACTGTCAAAACACCCCCTGGTTGTGTTTTCCTTTAAATGTATGGGAATTCATGCAGAGATCATGCAGATTCTTGCAGATCACCAGGCCATAAATCATCCCCTGATGTCAGTGTCTTCTTCACCGAAGTCCTTTTTGGAGGAAGTAGGACATCCTAACACTCCTCTGATTGAGTTAAAGCTGCAAACGTGACCTTGAAAGACATCTCTTGGTATTTCCGAATGAATGTGTGATATGTGCGCAGCCTTATTTATTTAAACCATCGGTCAGATATATTCAGAAACTCCCTATAAAGGAAGCCCATCCTGTTGAGCAGAAGCTTGCCCAAAAACAATCTGGAAATGAATCGTGATCTTTTTTTTTTCTTTTTTTTTTCCCCCTCTTTTTGAAGTTTCACAGAGATCCTCTGATCAGGCTTTCAGTTTCACCCAAGATGAAAACCTCACCTTTGATTTCTGCTACAGGATGGACCCAGTTTTATATTTTCAAGCCTCATGCATCCCTTGTGTTTTCACCTTCAGTCTCTGACAGCTTGGCTGTTGAGGCACCGGCTTGGTAATATGTATTCAGCTCCAGAGCCAGGCTGGGGACTCCAGACACTGCTTGCTAGATAAAGAGCCATCGAGGCGTTGCGTTGAGGAAAAACCTTTGCGTCCTTGCAAAGGCACACTGCTATGCGTGTGCTCAGCGCTGATAAGGGAGATGGGGTGAGAAGGGGTCACTGGTGGTTGTTTAAAGAAAAAGAAGGTGGAATAAAAGACTAAAATGTGCCAGACTGACTGCTGAGATAAGAGGAAGTAACTCTTAGTACAAGCTGAGAGTGTCGAGGTTGAAGATTTGGAGAAAGGTCCTGTTTTCTAAAAGCACATTGCAGACAATCAATGTATGGAGGTAATCATCTACATTAGAATAAAACTTTATTGCTTTTCTGGGACAGAAAGTAATGATGTTAGTGGTTAAAGTCCGTGTTCTGGGGTAAAGCTGCTCCTTCCTGTTCTGTTTGTCTATAAATCGGAGCTCTGGACAGATTTCCTGTGAGATTCGCCCAATAGACACCAACGCAAGTTGTAATCTTTTTAATTTCCTCTCCACGCAACGCATCACTTCCTGTGGCCAAAAGCACAGAAAGAAATGTCTCACTCAGTTGCTCAATAAACACACAAACATGAAGCTCTTATTACGGATGACTTTGTTCTTTCACATTGCCTGTAATTACAGAAGCCAGAGGGTGTGGTTTATGGATCACCTGATCGTTTCCTGAGAGGAAAATCCCCTGTAGGACTGATCTCACAACACTCATGCAGACTTTTAAAATACCTGTCTTAGAGCTTTAGACACCAGCACAGGCCCAGCATCAGAAGATGTAGAGATAAGACAGGATGGATTACTTTATTATTGCTTAATTCTGTAATCAGGGTATTATGAAACATTTTTACTCTGTTTTTAATCCTCCCAATGTCGAGTCTAATAGATGAGCTTCCTGATCTGGATCACTGTTAGATCTGAGTGTTTTTTGGAGAGAAGGTTTGATTCCCTTAACAACTTTGCAGAAGAGACAGTTTCTAATTTTGTTTGTTCTGGACTTTATGTTTCTGTGTCGTTTTTCTGATGGAAGGGAGACAAACCCAGGTTAGTGGGATTTTGGCTATGGCCATTTTTAGTATCTTGCAGCATCTGGTAAACGGCATCCCATAATCCTCCTGTGCTGTCCTCATCTCCTTAGCTAAGTCCTTCCTTTCCTATGTTGCTGATGTTGTAATGCACACTGGATGCATTCTGTAGTTTTAGCATGTTGATTGATTGGAAAATAAATAAAAGAAAAACATTTTTTTATTTTTTTTGCTACTCAGAATGGAAACTGTATGCAGTTTTATCCCAAAATTAAGGATCTTCACCATGAGATTAGGTACCAGATATGCTGTTTCATACTTAGAGTCAGTTGTAGGCGGCATTCTGCACTTTATGTTCGTCAAACATACTCGTCAAACAGCTTTTCTCTTGAATGGAAGTTAATAAAGAAAACTGAACTAAAAATAGGATCATTTAGCTGACCGGCTGATCTTACTATTTATTGAACGAGAAAAGTTTAAAAAGCTGTCTCTAGCAGTTATGTTAGCAAACACGTTTGAACCCAAAACAACCCAAAGTTTGCACTCCTTTCATATCAGCCACTGACGTAATTGTGAAAAAGTTTCTTCTCTAAACGCTACGCCTTTCAATCAGTTTAAAGTCTGTTCTTGACCTGCACCAGAACACATGATAGTTCCCCTTTCTTTCATGGGATTTCTGTTGTGTTGACATAAAGCGGTCCACTTTGGATCCAGCTTCAACTTACAAGCAGAAGGCCCTGCGTTGGAACCAGATGAGCTTCAAAAATCCCCTCCAGAACCTTGGTAAACCACAGAATGGCTCTAAGTAACCCAGATCTGTTGGGTGTGAAGCTAGCCTTAACCCATTATAGCCTCCATCATAGGTGACGGTCTCTTAAAAAACATTTATGATGATAGATACTAATTTTAAACTCTACATTGGCGTTAGAAATTAAACAGACTTCTGTTGTCTTCTAACTTTAATGTGAACTTTTACATAACGTTTTGTTATTCTTTTAAAAATCAGTATCATTATTGTGTTATTTGTTCTTTAAGCTAAGATGCAAAGTTCATTTTGTTTTGCTTTTTACTGAACGTATACCAACCCTGTACTTTTGTCACCCGAGCTCCTATTAATTGATCATTAGAACCTGGTTCTGACTGAAAAATCGTAGGAAAAATGAGACAGTACTTATTTTCCTGAGTAAGTCCAACCTTCAGCATTTGGTTGGAGCCACAGCGTCTTTCCTTTCATATGTGCATTCGCAGGATTAGATTGCTGTTGATGTTTTGTATTGAAACAAATCTCCTGGCCTGTCGCTTCAGATATAGTTAAGTGGCGTTCCAGGCAATAAAAAAGTCGCTCTCTCACAGCGGCATTATGCAGAGCCATAAAAATGTCATCTCGCATGACTGAGCGCTCTCTCTTCTCAGGGTGTTTGGAGATCTCCCTGATTGCCTGGGTATCCTGATGTGCTTCTAAAGGGTCTCATCGGGAGAAGTTAGCTGAATTTGGCTAACACTCTTACAAATTACAACTGAATGAGTCCTTAGGGGCCTAGAGGCCAGAGGATAAATGGGGACTCTCTACGGCCAAGTTATGAAATTCAAAACAATTTTATTCAAAACAATTTTATTCAAACAGAGACATTTGTTTTTTTTCTTGAAATGTTCCTAACTGTACTTAATAGTTAATATTTTTGTAGAAGTATTCTGTTAATAATTTTGCACTAATTGTTATCTTGCCTCCAGGAAACAGCTCATTGTAATGGGTTTGGTTAAATCGGGAAGAAATTCTGACTTTCAGAGAGCAGCTGTTAGGACAGGATCCAAAGAAAATTGGGTTTCTGCCCTATTAAAATACAGTTCATCTGAGTTAATTTATAGAACACTGTATTTCAACAAATGAAATCTTTCACTGAATATGGAAAATATCAGATACACGTACAGAAATCTAGATTTGAATTAGTAAAAACATATAGTACATTTAACATGTTCAATTGATTCCAGATTAGGAGCAGATATTAAAAATATTGTTGTATATTTTTTTTTATTTGCATAATTTTCCAATATCAAATGTTGCTTTTTCATCAGTTCTAAGGGGGAGCTCATTTTAAAAATGTCTATAGCGGCTTAAAACCATTACCTTATGTGAAATTAATATTATTTCACTTAGTGAATTGAGTTACTGAAATAAAAGGTAGCAATAATGAGAAGATCTCTCCCCTTTAAAAGGAAAAAAACCAGGGACGGATTGTAACTCTGTGCTGACGACACAAAAACACAAGCACTTCCTTTCCTAAATGAAAGCTAATGGCAGCAATAGCTCTTTTGTTGGTTTCTTCTAGGAGAGAAACAATGAAAAACAGATAAGATCTATGGGATAAAGCCAGAGTATGGAAGTAGTGGCATCAGTTGTCCTTTAAATGGTTGTGTGGAGGAAAGAGACGAGGTTAAACATAGAAAGATTTAACGGCATCATCTAGCTGCTCTACTTCTTTGTTCTACTGATTCATACATGGTATGATGTTATTTTTACAAAGAAACTCTGGAAGTAAATTCTTGTTTGTTTTTTTTGTCGTTTCTTTCATTGTGAACAGTCTGACTCATTTTTTATTTCATTACAAAGTATATTTAATTTTTGCTCAATGGCTTTAAAGAAAAATAACAATTTTGAGTGTCCTACCCATTTTATTTTCAGTTGAAGCCTGTCAACATGTATGAATATCAAGTTCCAAGTTCCTTTATTGTTCTTTTATTACAAACAACAGAATAATCTTCTGAATAAATATAAAACGGGCCCAAATTGTGTAGATCATTACAGAGTGTTCTCAGATGTCATCCTTTGTATTAAGCAATTCATTCATTAATATAAAACATTGCATATTTAGTAACCCAACTAGACCTACTTGTTGTATTTAAAGTTTGTTTGGATTCATTGAAATTTTAGATCATAAAAAGTAACTTTTTAGTTACTTTTCCTAGTAACTGGTTACTTTGTGCGGTAAAAAAAATCTAAATGGGGACTAAACATGTACACTGAAATGAAACTGTTATCATAACATTTCATATCTTTGGACCAAACATTTAATAGGTACTAAATGTCACAGCATATGCTTTAATCTTGACCTGACTTATATTGCAATCGAAAAGTTCCCTGAAGTACAGTGCATGCATATATATAACAAATTATGTTTTTAAGCATTTATTGACAAGGAAGAACTAATTTAGATTTATTTTTTTGCAAATATTTGACCGGCCAATCACTGATCATGTAAAAGAGGCCAGTTTAAATCCCTGTGCGATTGATTCAGGAATGACTATTATTGAACAGCTGGGATTTGTTTCATGTTCAGTGAATGGCTTTAATACCTCCTGCTTTAGAGTCCACTAAATGACCCAGTTCCATTCTATTAGCTAAAAAAGCCTCAAGGTGTGTTTTTTGCACAGCTGTTTATCTAGTGTTGGCTTTGTATTTCTCCATTTTCTTCAGTATTATTGCTAACAACAAAACATTTTTTTTCTCCTTGCATACATAGTAGACCATTTTGTGATGCTTTGCAGACAGAGAGCGTGTTTTCTGCTAGCTATCTCTACTGACTGTAGTGAATTCGGACCATTTGTGGCTCTTCTGTGCTTTTTTAAAGTCTTCCAGATGTGGGGGACATTCTCTCAACATGAGCTGCTCATGTGTTCAGGCCATGTTTGCCAAAAAAAACCCCATTTCTTGGATCTATTTTTTTTTCTGCATGTAGCATTTGTTTATGCACAAGAATAGTAATCTTATTGAAAAGCTTGACAGGATTTGATCTGAAAAATAGGAGAGTATTCACCAACCTCAACACGGCTGTCAGGTTTTTTTTCAGCACCTTTCCATTTCTTCTAATCTAATCTGCCATTCGCTGTCGTCCTTCAGTCATGCAAAAAACAAGGTGTCATGTTTTGAGGCAGGCTGCAACCTACCTGCCAATTTATAACTTTTTTCTTCTGTTTCTTCTGCTCTTCCTATCAAGACCCAGAGGAAACCCTTTTTCTTTAGAAAGAAAAAAACATATCAAGCCGCAAAATCATTTCCATTTCACAATAACTTAGCAAAAAATGTTTTGAATTTTTGTTCTGTACTTTTCTGATTTCCAGACACCCTGCCCCGCCCCCCAGCTACCTAAACATGTCATTACCACAAGGGTGTACGTCAAAATACGATAGAGCATGCATTGTTTTTAGGCCAACCCCCCCCCATACCTATATCTTATACATTTATTTTCTTTAAATAGAGGTCTTCTATATTCTTCTCGTCAAACAACTAAGTTTGGTGAAAATATGCATAGCTAAAAGGAAAAATAAATAGTTTGGAAGAGAAAGTAGTGTAGAACAACACAGAGAGGAAACAACCTCTTCTCTTTGAAGTCTTTTTCACCTTTCTGTAAAAATAATCATTTGATTACTAGACAAGCCAGGATGATTTATAGGTTTTTAGACACTCTTTAAAAATGGCGGAGCATGAGTCCTGCAGTTCTTCTATATATCACCATTATTGTCCACTGCTCCAAAATCAATGCAACCACTTGGTTGATATCAATGCTCATTTATTTATTTCACTGTTTTCTTTAGCCTTTTTGTCTTTCTTGTCTGTTTTCCAGCAAGTTTCCGGGTAACTTGCTCCGACCTGTGACCAGGCGCAGGCTGCCTGAGGAGGTCATGCACTTGGCTGTGGTGGCTTGTGGGAACCGTCTGGATGAGACCCTCACTATGCTTAAATCGGCCCTGCTGTTCAGTCTGAAGAAGATCAAGTTTCACATTTTTGCTGAGGACCCCTTGGCCCCTCAGTTTGAAGAAAGAGTAAGAAACCCTCAGTGTGCAAACCCTTTAAAGCTGCACACCATGAATCTCTGAAAATTATTTTGCTTTTATAGTTCTGATGCTTTTGTTAAATGAGGAATATGTGCTGTTCTTGGTTATACAGTCAGCTATGTCTAGCTAGCAGGATAATATAAAACCAAGACACGGTGCTTCTTCTGTACTATTGAAGTTTTACAAATCCTTCCTCCAATAATCTTATAAATTTCTGTTTGTTGAAATGATTTTCATTAACAGACATCAAACTTAACAAGTAATAGTTTCCATTTAAATGTTTAGTTTAAAAGCCTTCCTTCATGCCAGCTGAATCAAAGCCAGGTGTTGAAGGAGGAAGAAAGGGAATTACGGCATCCTGGGCCTGGATAATGTTGCACATATGCTGGCTTTGAACGGGGAAGAGCTTAGGAGCCACAGTGTTTAGAGACTCGGTGAAGCTGCTTGCCAAGTCCTTTTGGCTCTCAAGTCTGTTCAGGGCCACGTTTTTACAGCAATGTATTAACTTCATCAGTTGAGGTTTCAGCTATATATTTTCTTTTAATTTTTTTTTTCTAATTCAGGCTGCAGCTTCTGTGAAATCTATAGATATCTAAACCTTGTTTGGAATTTAGAAAATGTGAGGTTTTGTTACAAATATCTCATCAATCATTTTGTAAAGCTTTTTTAAATGGTGCCGATTTCTCTTTTTAGACAAGAAATTAAAACAAACTAGATCTTCCCACACAAATCAATGGTGCATCTGTCTTTACAATGAAAATTGATATAAAACAATGATTTTTATAAACCAGGTCAGAGTTACAGTTCTACCAGTTAAACTACAAATACACTTAAAACCATAAAGGCTATTCTTTTTTTTTTTTTTTTTTTTTTTTTTGGCGGAATTGCTTTGTATTTATTCAAAGTATGTTCCCATAAATTATGCATCTCTTTGCTTGCAGCTTAACCAGTGGCCTCAGTCCATCTCAGACAGATTCAAGTACAGGATCTACCCCATCTCCTTCTCCGTGGGCGACGCCGATGAGTGGAAGAAGCTCTTCAAGCCCTGTGCTGCTCAGCGACTCTTCCTCCCTGTAAGGCTGCAGCAAATATCACCACATATCACCCTATATCAACAACTAGCAAAATGTCATCGAGCAGGTTAGAAATAAAGCAAGTTTTTCTTCAGACAGACATCATTTTTTCCCCCGACTTGCTCTGTCAGTTCTTTGTAGGTGTAGTCCGTTGCTATAATTAATTACACGCATGACTTCCCGGTGCACACTCAAAGAAACAGCCTCGTCTCAAGAGACGGTAACCAATGATTTCATTAAGCGAATCTTGTGCTCTGTTATTGATTTTCCTTTTCAGACCAGTGTACATTGAAATAGCAGCCAGCTTTCTGACAACAAAACAGGACATAATTGTGGAACAGCAGATCCATAGAGCTTTCCTCCCAATGAAATGCAATCAGTGGCTTTTCAATATGTACAATCTAAAAGAGCTTTTCCTGAAAATATGATTACAGCTTTTCTGATTTTCTTCTTTGTTTAGGGTTTAATCATCCCTCATCTTTGGATGCTCCTGTTAGATTCCCGTACCCAGCTAATTAGATTATTGCTAAATGACTTTTGCCATAAAATCTGCACTTATTGCTCTTACTAAAAGTGGGAAATCGCATGATATCTATGTCTGAGCCTTGAGGGACTCCTTTTAAAATAATTAGTAAACTGAATGTATATCCACCTGCAAGAAGTTACTGTCTACCAGATCAACAAACGGGGAAGGATGGATGCTTCTTCCTAAATTCTACTGAAAGCCCAGAAGACAGTTTTGGATCAATGCATTTTTAAGCTTTATCAATTAAATAACCTTAAATTTTGATAAGGTAGTAGAGGTACATTGTAATTTGGATCCTTGAAATCCTCAATTATTTTATTTAACAGTTAGTAGTTTATAGAGAATATTCAGTATAAATTCTGAATGATATTGGCTCAAATATGTTCAAGGAAGACGGAGGAGGAATTAAAACCTGACGGAGAATCAATCTAGTTCCAGACTCCAAACCTGATAACTGCCTGATTCTTAGTGCTCAAACATACAGGTTCTTGTTTATTCTACAAGCTTCCATTCAATTGCCTAAAATAAAGAATCCTCTAACAAAAGGTTTGGTAAACTGGTCCCTGTAGCAGCGGCGTTAGGGGATGCAGGTCTGTGTGTAAAACAACATTAAATAAGATCACCTCCTCATATTTTGTGACCAGGTTGTCCCAGTTGTGCAACAACTGTTTTATTTTGGGGTTCTTGTTTGTTTATTTTACGAAACTTTTGTTTAATTAAAGACAGTCTGAAGTGACGCTGAGAAGAAAGGCCAAATTCGAGGTGTTGTTATTGACTCCATTAACAGAGGTGTTGTGCCAGCATTGTTTCTTAGTGTCTGAGTGAAAAATGTATTCAAACTTCAGCTGGATGCTGTGCTATGAGTAAATGAACCACTTAATCAGTTACTGTGCAGGTGTGCAAGAAATGTAGGGTGGCTCAATACTCCAATGGCTTCTGAGGGAAGTATTTCAGATTGTAATTTATCAAAAAAATTTACGTTTTTTTTTTTTTTTCTTCAATAATATGCACTGTTTTTATAACTATCAAACAAAATCCAAATGAATAACATTGAAGTAAATAGTTTTTATTGTAGGGAATCCTGTGCCTGATGTTGAACTGGAATCTGCTCCCAGGTTATCCTGAAGGACGTGGACTCGTTGCTCTATGTGGACACTGACGTTCTGTTCCTGCGACCCATGGATGATGTCTGGATGTTGCTGAAATCCTTCAATGGGACCCAGCTGGCAGCAATGGCTCCAGAGCATGAGGTGCCTAAGATCGGCTGGTACAGTCGCTTCGCCCGTCATCCTTTCTTTGGGGTCACCGGTGTCAACTCAGGCGTAATGCTGATGAATCTAACCAGGATCCGCAGTACGCTCTTTAAGGTGAGCTCCAGCCCTGGCACCCAAGGCTGTGAGAAATAGACTGGAGTAGGCTGGGATTTTTCCATGCCTGCGTTTGTTTCTTGAAGCTCATGTAAAAGGCTGAGTGCTTCGAGTGGCTGTGACTGAAGCTCTCCAGATTAACTCGCCAACATCACACACTTCTTGCCTCAGAGCTCAATTTAGCAGCTCTACTGGCAGCAGATTGGACTTGGAAAATGGGATATAAATATCTTTCTCGTCCTTTGATGATTTTCTGCCTTCTGTTTAAGGTCGAGTGTTGAGCTACTTTTTTTTCTTTTTTTTTTTTTAATCTTGCTCTTGCAGAGTAGCCTGATTCCCGGAGGTCTGTCGTGGGAGGATCTTCTCCATCCACTTTATCAGAAGTACAAGAACCACATCACCTGGGGAGACCAGGACCTCCTCAATATTATCTTTCACTACAACCCAGGTGCAGTTTCTGTCAAACTTGAAATAACCCATCTACTGTGGATACAGAAAGTAAAGCATTGGAATCCTGCAAACGGTTCTATATTAAAGGTTGACGTGCATATCCCTCTCTGTAGACACTGAACTAATCCTGTAATGTTTTAAAGCAGCCGTCGTCACGGCTGAGGCTTCAGGCGGGATTCCAGCTGCAGCTGCCAGATGTGGGCATTAAATGCTTAGATCCAGCGGCTGCTGAAAGAACTGAGCCAAAGAAAGCTCAGCTCTGATGCCTTCAGATAAATCTTTTCAAGTTTTTTTTTCTATTTTCCATCGACAGGAGAACAATCATTTTATTGTTTGCAGCTTTAAGAGACTAAATGCTCTTTGTAGATGAGTCTAAAAGGAACCAAAGAATCTGGGATTTTGATTCCTCATTTTCCTAAGGCATGCCCTGCCCTCTCTGTTTGTGCAATCATACGCTAATGTTTGTGATCAGACTTTGGGTCCAGATTTTACAGAAACACATTTGAAACGCACGTCTTCTTTTGCTCGAGGTTACAAACATTCATATTTTTTTTTCACAGCATCTGTAACTCATTGTTCACCCATTGTTGAGCTGAGGTAGTGAAGCAGTTGGAGGACATTGTAGCACAAAGCAAACACTGGGTGTAACCTGTAATATTTGGTTTAGGAATTCTGACTGTTTAAACCTACATAAAACGGATCATTTTCCTGTTTGTAGATACTTATAGACTGTTTGTGATCCTGTCTTAGTTTTTGGGACTTTCCTTATATATGGTTACATTTTGTATTAGTGATTTTAAAAAGAATACACACCCTTAGTAAAATGTCAAGTTCTTACACCTTAGCTGTCAACAGTGCAACCGGGAGCACATAGACCTGATAAGAGAAAAACTTCAACAAAAAAATTATAAAAAGCTGCAATCACCTGCTTTACTATTAGCTTAAGGGTGAAAACCCTTAAACTAATACTTTATTGAAGCAACTTCTGATTAGATGTGCAGCATATCTTTTGGTAGCATCTGTCCACTTAATACAAGTTTTCCATACCTGTCAGCTTGTTTGTTCAGCCTATTTCTCAGTTGTGGATACATGTTCCTGAGGTCTAAACTCAAGTAATTAGAGTTTGTTTGTTTTTTTTCACTAGTGAAGTCATGCTTTATTGATTTTAATACATGTGCTTATCCTAATCTGTCTGCCATAGAGCGGAACTGTACCTATCATACCTGGAGCATAATGCTGCCCCCGCTTTGTTTTTCTGTGGGTCTGTTGATTTTACGTTTTGGGTGTTGAGGGATGACAGGTCAGGTTTGGTGGCATCACACTAGGAAGCCCTTTTTTTTGGGTATTGTTGACAGTCTTTGACTGTTTTTTATTTTCCTGTTTGTTGTTTATGTCCATTTGGGTTTTTTGAAGAGAAAAGTGTCTCGTACCTTATTCTGTAATGCAGGGTTCTGCAAGGTGTGTAATGCAAAAAAACATTTTACAGAATGATGCTAAATAAAACTTGTTTAGAGGTTTATTATAGGACCTTTTGATAAAAGACAAGTTATAAATAGTGTTAAATATTTATCGTAGGAAATTTGTTTTCATTTTTTATTGAACCACCATGTTGTTTACTTTTCTAGATTTTAAAATAGTAGTAGTGCGGTATATGATGTGAAAACAAGAACATAATTTGCCGCCTTATGGCAAGGAATAAAGATCTATAAAAATTCACAGGACGTGTCACACTGAGAGTGGGAAATAGCTCTCCAATTATTTTTCACGATCTATTTCTTTTTAAACAAACACCAGGCTCTTTAACAGGGATGTGCACACTGTTGGATAACCACTGCGGATAAGAAATGTGCTTTGAGCTCAACAGTTCTAGTTTCTCCTGTTCCTCAATCAGGCGTGACGAGTGCATGAACTTTTTCTTTTCTGCCGTTACAGAGAGCCTCTTTATCTTTCCCTGCCAGTGGAACTACAGACCTGACCACTGCATGTATGGGAGTAACTGCAAAGGTGCTGAGGAGGAAGGGGTGTCCATCCTCCATGGCAACCGAGGAGTTTACCATGACGACAAGCAGCCTGCATTTAAAGTGGTCTATGATGCAATACATGATGTAAGTGTTGGGAATAAAGGTAAATTGTACTTTTTTGTTGTTTCTTTGTTTTTTTTTGTTTGGTCATCTTGGTCTCTGTAGTATTTAATGTTTAGGGACCTAGCTGATCTTTTGAAAGACTGTGGCATAGGATTTCCATCACTGTGGTGATTCAGTTTCCCCTCATACCCTCTTAGAGGAGATTACTCCCTTCGGGATAGAAACCCTTCATATTAAAAGCAGTTACTGGGAGTATCTTGCCATTACTTTCTGCTGACCTTTATCTCTCTGAGGACCAAAAAGGCAGAAGCGCATGATCAAAAAGCTACACATACCATCCAATTAGTTGTTAGTTGTGAGAATATACTAAAAATGTCCATTACTGAGGAATATTTTCAAGTGAAAGTTTTTGATGTCTTGTAACCTAAAGCCGTTCTGTTAATATACTTCGTATTAGAGATATAGATTTGCATGATATACTTAAAATGCACCAAAAAAGGGAAAAAAGAATAGATATTGGAAAAGTTTTTGTACCCACCCCAAAACTGATTGTTTTTCTCAGTTTTCCTGCCAGTTTTTTTCTTCATTATACATTTATACATATCTAATTTCTACCTGATTACCTTTCAATCCACTTTCTATCTGATTTCCATTGAGGGACATTATAGGTATTTTTTAATCTGATAATTTTATCTCTGTACCCACTTCACTCACCTGTGGCAGAAAAATAAATCTAGATTCATGACAAAGAGAAAAAGCCAGGCAGTTTTAATTACAGTTTCATGTCCTCCTTCCACTTGTTTCCCTTGGACCTCGATGTTTATCACTGTCTTTTATCGAGTGATCCAGGCACGCTTCTCGGAGAACAACTGGACTCTACAGCAAAGTGGATAGAGTTTTGCCTGTTGGCCATAAAGTTCAATTTTGGTCTGATGTGACTGTTGGAAACCTCTTCCACATTCCCACTGTGTCCCTCACGCGGTTTGCTGTAAACTATCAGCAGGATTTCTAATGGGCAGCTTTCTTCTCACCGCGCTAAAAAGGCCTGAGTTGTGGAGGGGATCCTACAAGTTTCCCTCCTGACATGTGGCTCTATAAGCCTTCTCCACAGTGGCCTTGCAGCTGCTTCTTTAAATGTTTTTTCTTACATCCATGGTGCCAGTTTAGATCGATCATGCTTAGTGAGCTATTTAGGACTTGGGATATTTTAAATGAAATCAGTTTATCTGCATATCACCACCTACAACACATAGTCAAAGCACACAGACAGAATGGGCTAACCACTAAAAATCAAAGGTTGCACTGGATTTTTGTTTTGGGTAATTATACATGCATGCCACACTTACATGATTTTTTTATTATATTTGTTTTCTTTTTTAAACATTTTAAACATACAAATTAATTGGATTTAACATAAAAAATGCCAAAGGTTGAATACCTTTGTAAGGTTCTTTAATTAATAATTAAAACATAACATGGATATGATAATTTTTTTTCTTATGAAAATACCCCTTTTTATGTATACTTTCTTGCCTGCCTTAAAGCTGAAGTTTTACCCCGGTGGAAAAACCTTCCATGCTTCCTAAACGTTAGTTCAAAAAAGGCCTGACTGCTCTTTTAGCTCATAAAGTGAGCTCATTGAAAGAGACAGCCAGACTGTCGTCTGTGCTAATTTTCTCAAGCTCACATTAAACAATCTGGGTCAGTTTTTAATTTTAGGCAGCGTTTTCTCTGGCAGTGAAGTCAGCTCCCTCTGCTCAGCTGAGATAAGCCTCTTAAAGACAAGCCTGGACATAATTTTATGATTAAAACGCAAAACCTGTCCTATCCCAGCTGAGAGAATTGTAAACGCTGTCACCAGGATTTGATGGATTCCTTACAAAAAAAAAACCAACAAAAAAACCCAGATTGAATTAGCTTTAGGATGGACACTGATGTGGCGTCGGGGTATGTTTCTGTCTCTGCAGTTCCCCTTCGAGGACAACATGTTCCAGTCGCTCTTCTATCCCATCCAGAACAAGTTCCTGGACACAGTCAACACTCTGTGCGGTCGGATCCCCCAAGTCTTCCTCAAGCAAATAGAAAAGACAATGAGGAAGGTGTTTGAGGAGAAGGTGGTACGCCACGTCAGGACGCACAAATGACTCATCCATGTGGATGAAGAACGGCACCGAGATCATTTGGATCAGACTGGAGGCTCTGAGTGGGGAGTACTGGACACATTTGACCTCCTGGAATGAGTTTCTGAACTTGACAGACTGATGGTTTGGTGGAATGAACCAGTTACAGTGCCTTGTAAAAGTCTTTACACCCTGTTAACCTTTACTTTTACATTTTGCCGCATTATAAAATGGACCGACACAATTTACACATGATTGTGAGCCTGAAACAAAGTAGACATCTTTTAAATCCTTTTTTATATTTGGACTAAGACTCTTAGTCTGTACATTTTCCTACCAAGTTTTTGTCCGTTCTTTTTTACAAATAGCAAAAGCTCCATCTTTGGGAGAGCGTCCTGTGAATAGTGAATGAAGCCTCACCAAAAATTCCGTATTCAGTTTATATTCTGTTAAAAGGTCCATTTCAACACAGGCAAATGGAATATGTTTCGGGATATCTTTGTGATTTTGTACTTTGTGTACATAGAACAAAATGACTTTTTTCCCGGCAATTAAATTACAGAAAAAACATTCCAAAACTACCAGAAATATGAATGTTTTAGCAGCAATTTGAAAAGTGAGCCTGTTGGAATGAAAATAATCCAGCGTCTCTGGAACTTTTCTGCAGTGGCTGGATGCCACCATCAGTATTTAGTAAAGCACAACAGATTAAATCTTTTTTTAAATATTGAATTCAGATTAAGATGCACTTTTTGATATTAGGACTGGATGTGTTTTCTTTTGTTTGTAAATGAATTAAGTGAATATTTTAAATGACTTTGCCTGAATAAGACAAAGCAAATGTGCAAGGATTTTATTTTTTAAATGGTGACTTACAAAGGGTGATAATGTGCCATATAAATATTGCGTGTGCCATGTTTACTATGAGAAAATACTGAGTGATATAGAAGTGATTGTATGTGTGTATGATGGAGTATCTGTTGTGTGCATCAGTGTTTGCTATCATGTGATGTAATGGTGGAATTATATTACATATTTCAACTTGGAAACTTAAAATGACAGTGCAGTCAACATGTTTCTAAATAAAATAATAAGTGTTTTGAAGCTACTTCAGACCAGTTTTTACATAAACTATATGTTGTGTGTACACTTCCGTTTAAAGGTGAAATATGCATAGGCCTTTTTGGGGGGAAAAAGATTATCAAGTGAGATATTATAGTTTTGAAAAATATTTATATAATTTCCTTTCATAAAGTAGTACAGTTAGATTTCCAAAGCAAAAAAAATAAAAATAACGATGGACGTCTTAGGAAATTATGACAAAATGTAAGTTACATTTTTGCCTGGTGAGTGGCTCAGATCTATTTTAAATAATTAGAATATTCAATCCTTTTTTTTCTTTTTCAACCAAGGATCCTGTCAAAACTATAGAAAAGCTAAT
>JAUZNJ010034439.1:21292-47946 GCA_034780135.1 Jordanella pulchra | reverse complement strand
TTTTAAATAATTAGAATATTCAATCCTTTTTTTTCTTTTTCAACCAAGGATCCTGTCAAAACTATAGAAAAGCTAATTATTTTTCTTTATTGTCATTGTGAAACAGCAGAAATATTTTGCAAAGACTATCTGGGGTAGTTGTATATTTAAACGTGTATTTATAGTTTAAATGAAATAATTCATAGCTGTTTAGTCAACACAGCATCCTAGAAAAACATATTTTGACAAATTTATGTGAGTTTTTTAATGAAACTTTATAAGTATAGTTAAATGACAAAAGGAAATTTACCACTTCTCTTTTATTGAGTGACAGATTGTGAATGATAAATTTGTTCAGTAATACCAAAAAGAAGTATTTCATAAATATTTAAATAAGGCCCTATTAAGATTATTTCCGGTCATCTACAAATAAAATACAATCCCCTTATTTTCTGTCTGGTTGATATAAGTGCACAAATGTGCCATAACTGAAAACCCTCACCAGCATATACATGTATTTCTTTATTGTATGGTTAAGCCCACTCCCACGGCTGGTTTTGTTTCTGCTGCTGAACAGCCAGTGACCTCACGGCGCCATATTGAAATGCTCCCTCCGCACTGCCTGTGAGATTGTAGCTTAGCAGCAGCAGCTAGCCACCACTCTGCCTTTTACATCCCCCAAGCCTGACAAGAGGGCAACGACGTGATGGAAATTGACTCGCTTGAAGAGGCGCTCAGAGGTCTTTTAGTTCCATTCCACTCGCTTCGTTTTGATTATGAAAGCCCCGTTAATAATTATTTTCGAAATTATTGGGCTTTTTAAAAAAGAATAAATAGATTGGATCACTGGCTATTGTCGTTAGCTTGCTACCAGTTTAGCTTTAGCCAATGCTAACATAACAAGTGCTTTTTACGGAAACTGTTTGCCGTGTGTTGATCACATTCGCTAGTTGGGGAGAAAAAGCAACAAATTGGAATCCTCAATATACGTGTATATTTAGATTTAAAGAGTTTTGCCGTATTTTATGTAAAAGACTTAGGATGACTTTTAGGCCAAAGCCTTCGGGTTTTGTGTACAGCCGTTTACCGGTTGCCTTGTTGAGGCTAATTTAGCATTCCCAGCAGTTATGTTGTTTTGTGCTAGTTTTAGCTAGTAAGCGCCTCAGACAATATTTGATCGTGTAATATAACTAGTTGAATCAAATGTTCGGGCTACCCGGAACAGGTGGCGCCGATTAGCTACTATCTGATTGTAAATGTACTCTGAGTAGACTGAAGACAACCTATATCGAGCTTCAGTGGCTGAATTTATCACAATTTTGCATAACGCCCGGGGAAATCAAAACTCGTCCCTTTACACTGACTTTGTGGTGGTGTTACATATGCTGACTCTACCGTCTTCTCTTTTTTCCCCATAACAGATTTTGATAAGAATGCGAAAAAGGAGCCGTCCCCCCTTTTGGAACAGTTTCTGTGCCATGTTGCCAAAACTGGGCAGACCATGTAAGTCAAATCCACAGCCGTATTGCTTTCTCTTAAACAAAAATGTGTGCCAATTTAATTTTACAGTTTTAATTTACCTACTTGTTACAACTTTAAAGTTGAACAGTTTTTTATGTCTAAATCAGATCTTAAGATTTGAGTTATTCTAAAGAGAATTGTCATTTCTGTTGAAGCCTTGCGTGTTGGATGTATGAGAAGTCAGATTTTTTTTGTTGTTGTGCAAAATAAGCTAAGTCTGAAATTTTAAGATGCTTTTAATTTGACTTTTTATATTACTGAAGTGTGACAGGACAGGTTTTCTGCTAAAGGCATATGCATGGAATATATGTAGATGATGGATGAAACAGACATGATAGACACTGTTAATGGATCCAGCCAGAACTTTTGTCAGGCAGTAATTAGAGATTGATAACACATGCTAACATGTGTAACATCCGAGTATGCCTCAGTAAACCTTCTGCGTCTTTTAAACTTTGTGGTCACTTTAAGGCTCACTTCTGTTCTTACTGGAGTGTGTTTACGGTCCTAAAAACCTGATAATCATATAAACAAAGAGAGAGAAAAAACAAATCTCATTAAAATATCTTTTTAATAAAGTCAGAAGTTTTTTTTTTTTTTTTGAGTCTGCAGTTTTGGTCATGGCTTTAGACTGCTGACGATAGTTTGCTGTAAAAATGGAACATTTCTGTTGTATTTGTATGATTTGTGGTTTCAGACCGGAACGTTCTCAAAACATTTTGTACTTGGTGAAAAACAGAATCTGTCTTGCTGGGGAAGCCCTGGTACACCCACAGTGGTATTTAATGATGGTCTCTTTTTAAGCAGGGTGTGTTTGTACACACATCTTGCCGAAATTTGTTGTTTAATTTTTTATCACATCAAGGGTTAAAACACTACAGAATTATTACAGTGAATACTTTTAAAATATTAAAAGCAATAAACATTGGTTCATTACTCAAAAAGCCCAAAGTTTTTAGTTTAAAAAAAAAGTGCATCACAATGGTGTCGATTTAGGGAGGCAAATGGTGCTACTTGTCAACTCAGTCCGTTCAAATATTTAAGTGTTTTAACATGGAGACATACTATTAATCAGATTATTTTGCTACTAGTAGTTAGCAGTGAGTTTCAATGGATTTTTGAGTTCAGTAGTGCTGAGTCTGGAGTCACCCTCTCAAGTCAGACCTACCCCTACAGTTGAAGGACCGTGAACAGATTTATGTTCAGAATTAAATATGACTGTGGTGCGTACACAATGTAGCTAAAGAAATGATTATTAACAACTTATCCCCACTTAACTCGGTGTCTGGCTCTGCTCAGCTGCAAGCTCCACAGCCATTATAATCAATGAGAGCATTTACACAGCCGTGGCACTGGGTGGTGGCCAGCAGACAGTGCGTCTGTATGATTTCAGTCAGTTCTGTTTTTGATTGACCTGGGACCAAGACCGCAGTAAAACAACAGAAATCACATCACGCCAACAGAAAACTGAACAATCACTGCATCCAGATTTTCAAAATTGATCACTAAAATGGATAGCTTCACTTAAAAACCTTGTTATATTGGTCCGTTTTTGTAACAGTCCTACAAATTGGATCAATTACGGGGGCTGCATACATTAGCTTACATAATGAAAACATAATGATTGGAGCTCCCCTGGGCTCTGCACCACAGCGGAGCAGAGGCCGTGTAGTTGGAGGTTAATCTTCAACCAGAGAGCTTCAGCGTTATTGGCTCTCTTTTGTATTTAACAGGAAAAATGGAGAAGAAACAGCTGTCATGCTCAGACAATCCAAGATAGATGTACTGTACATTAAACACCTATGGACTCATAGAATTGTACAATAGGTTATAAACGGTGAGAAAGGGTTGGATGGCTGTAGACCACAGGTCTAAAACTTAAATCCTCATTGGCAGCTTGCCAGCAGCTTGTAGGTGTTGCCTTTTCCCTGCACACCTGAATCAAATGGCTAAACTACCTCACTATGATGTAGAGGTCTGTTAATGGGCTTATATAGAAGTGTTTTAAAGCAAGGATGCGTCTAAAAGTTGGAGGAGACTGACCCTCTGGGACTGGAGTTTGAAACCATTTCTGCAGACTGTAAAAAAGAATCGATTTTAGTATACATATTTTTTAACATGGTATTTGGATATATAAGACTGAAATGTATGATGCATTTATTGGATGAGTCAAATTAGGTTGGGATTTGGTAAACATTTGCTGCTTCTTGGTTCTTTTTAAAGTAAATAGGAATGTTTTACTTGTTTTTTTCTGTAAAACATTCTCCTCTAGTGATATCATTGGTTTATCCACAATAAAACATATTCATTCATAGTAGCTGGTTGTTAATATCACAACAATGGGGAAAATCCTGCTGGCTTTCAGTCTTTAAAAGCTCCCAGCTCAAGTTTGAGGTAATTCACCAATATGAGCTTTAAAATGGGTCAAAGCTATGAACAAATTTGCCTTGATATAGAAATGGAAATCTCTTTAAAACTGGAAGACCTCGGGGGAGTGTAAAGATGCATTTTGTATCTCCGACACCTGCCAACCACACCAACAACAAAATATAATAGATAAAACGCAGAATTAGCATCTTACCCTGCTGCCCATTTTATTACTGTTCTAACTGGAGCTGCTCACTATATCAACTGCTGTCATTATTGTCATGTTAGTGTTTGCAACATCTCAATCACCAAGGATCACTTGGATTCAATATGTAGTAGGATCCCATATTTTTAATGGCATTGATTTATACTCTGCATGTCTCTAATGTATTGACCCTGGTTTCTAACTATGCTTAACAGCATACAAGTGCATCTAAAACAAAAACTGGACTATTATAGAAAATATACTTTCAGTCATTTAAGAAAGTAGACCTCCTGTGTTGCATATAATCATTACACATAGAGTGATGTATTCCAACCCTTATTTTTTTATTATTATTTTGAGGATTGTAGGTGATTAAAACCATCAAATTTAGTGTCTTAGAAAATTAGAATATTATCAAGTCGCATCACCTGCAGAGATTCCCTGATCCTTTGAAACTGTCTCTCAGTCTGGGTCAGTAGGGCACACAGTCATGGAGAAGACCAGAGGTCATTGGGTGACTCCCAACTGGACAAATTGTAGCTCCTACCTGTCAACAGTAAGAGAACTATCACTGCTGTGATGTTTTCTGATTTGTCTCATGTGACATTCTTCCTTTCCGAGATGTTGAATTTAGAGTTTTTATTACGTGTAAGACATATTCTTTAAAATTACAATTTATTAAAGCTTGCAATCTTTTAGTCTTGTGGAAGGAATATCTATTAAAAAAAAATGTGGACTTTCTAAAATAACGGGCAAAAAATTTTCACCTTTGTGCTGTATTCCGTTTTGTTTGTTCTTTTTAGATGCACCTCTATGTATGTGGGGTTTTTTTGTTTGTTTTTAACTGAATTGGTGAAACGTGTATACCTTTGTGGACGTTTTTAGTATGTTATGCAGTCAAGCATGTCAGTTAAAAGCCATGTTTCCATTCAACTGAAATTCGAGTTTTAAGTGAACTTTAAAAGTTTGAAAAAAAGAAATGCAAATTTGTGGTGCTTCTGTTTGTTTGAATCAAATTAACCAAGCAGCGCAACGGCGCCTTACATCGTCGTCCATGTTATGTCGTCACGCATGGCTGTAGTAAACAAGAAGTAGAGGCGGCATCTAGCACTGACCACAGATCAGTGATGGAGGAAGGTTTTAATGAATTATGTTCTTATCAAGGAAGTTGTTGTTGCGCTAACATGTCAGCAATGGCAATGTTGCTTGCAGCCATGTTTACGCACATAATAGGAACATCTGGGAAGACTCAAAAATCAGCAAAAACAGATCAGTCATGTTAGTAAAAGTTGGCTATGTCAGAGCTGATTTAGAAAAGATGTTTCACAAAAATTACCTGAAGCGAATGTTAAAAACTTTGTGGCTAATTTTGGGGAGTTTATTCGAATTTTTCGATTTCCATCAAGCTTATCTGATGCGATACTTCAAAATGTGCATTAGAAAAAGCTGATGAAAACGCACTGAATGGTTTTATTTAACAGTATTGTGGATACATGTTTCCATTGTAATACCCAATTTTTAAACTGATATTTTATTGTTGTACAATGCAACATTTCCCTTAATGTTGGTACTTTGTTATTGTATCCAAGGTATATAGCTGACTTTAATGTTTGTAAAAGCTACTTAAACTGTTTCAAAAAATATTGATTTTTATGGTGGGGTCTGTATTTATCTATTTGTCCATTTCTCCAGGGTTCCATGGTCTCAGTTTAAGAACTACTTCCTGTTTAAATTGGAAAAAGTGATGGACGACTTCAGAGCCTCAGCACCTGAGCAAAGGGCTTCTGCCAACCCAAATGTGGAGTCGGTTCCATTTGAGGATATGAAGGAGAGAATCTTGAAGATTGTGAATGGATACAACGGGTTAGTACCTCCCACAAATCTTTTGTCTGAGCAGCAGAGATAGATGCAGGATGCCTGAACAAACCAATTGAAAATTGTGAAGTTTGTAAAGAATCGGTACCCGTCTTTGGAAATTGGCTACATTTTTAATTTTTTTTCATGAAGAAGGTGCCTTCAAACATTCCTCAGCGCCCACTGCCCAACATGCTTTAGATTCACCTAACTGTGTCACAGCAGGCAAAGAATGGAGAACTTAACTAGGGGTGTCCCGATACGACTTTGTATTGGCATGAAAATATCAGAGATTTTAGAAGTTGGCCGATTAAATCAGATATTAGTATTCTGGCTAATATCAGACCGATATCCAATACTAATATCTGACATCCATAGACTGGAGTCTGTGACCTGAGGTCCAGGGCAGGGTACCAGCAGTAAAGCAGTCTGGTTCAGGTTAAATTCTGATATCAGACTTAGTTCTTAAATCCACTGGTAGCTTCTGATTAAGTATCTGTTACATTGGAAATATATAGAGTATATCAGCAACACATAACTGGTTTACAATGGTAGAGATTAGCAAAACACATGCAACCTTTTCTAATCCTTTAAAGCCAAGTGTATCGTATTTGATACATAAACTTTTGAGACCTCTGCATCATCAGTGGGATATTTTCGCTCTTGAGAACCCGACTTAATAAATCAGAAATACGTAGGGAACAGAAAATGTATAAAAAAATTATACTGAAATACCTAATGTATCAAAATTAATGCAAATAATGATCAAATTTAACTTAATACAAAATGTATGTTTTGTTTTTTTTCATATTTTTTCATGGAATTCAATGACGACGCTAATATTAAAAAAATCATACATTAAATCATCATCAATATTAAAAATTTGCTTATTGTTTGAGTTTTATTAGTGGAACATTATCCATTTTGAGTCACTGCTCTTGTTTCTTCAAACTTCTCATGATTTAGGATGCATCACAGCGAGACACTTCAAATCCAAAGCAACCCTATAATATACATTAGTGCTCCTGGTTAGATCTGCAGTTGTTTGCCCTTTTAAAACAGGACAAAATTCTGAGCTGCAGAGGTTTCTGTTTCAGGCCTCTAATACATGGTATAGGTTAAATGCACACAAACTGATGTGTTAGTGAACAAACTGTAAACACTTCCGAACACCACAATGGCTTTGTGTTACCTGCTCACTGACATTAAGGCTATGCAGTAATTAGGTATGAGCTCACCTAAAATAAACTCTGAATACTGTCCTTAAACTGCTGCAGATTAGGTGTTGGTTGTGCAAAAAATTGTTTGTTGGTTTTCAGCATATGAATATGTCTCATCCACCTTTATTCTACTGCTGCCGTCCTTGCTGCTTATCAGTACAGTTTTGTCAATAGAGGCGTTTGTGTTAGGGAAAATAACGGCAGTGATGTCATTCAAAGATGTAAACAGTAATTCAGACATTAAGTCCCAAATGTTTGCTGACAGTATTCCTTCTACAATGTGCCCCTATGTTCAGTAAACAACCAGTTTCATCTCTGTTAAAGGAAATGATGTGAAAGTGTCTTTAACAGCAGGACATCTGAATTGAAAAGACAGTAACGTTTAGAGATGAGGTGTAGCTGCTTTTATTGTGTTTATAATCACCACAGTGGCTGAGAAGAGCGGAAATGATGCCAACTAAAATACAAAACATTTGGTCACAGTTAGGGCTGTATGATACAAGGAAAAACATGACTAAACATTGTTAATTTCGCACCAACTATACTGATTATTAAACCATATTTCTCTTATTATTATAATGGGCCGGACCTCTCTATCCTCAGTTCTCAGCTGTTTGCAGTAAGGACCTAATTAAACTACTGTATTGGACCTGAATTATTATAGCTTACCAACTTTATAGGGATGCTCTAAGAAGAATTTTTGCGGCTGTTGCCGATCCCACTAATTATTAGCTGTTAGATTTATGATTTGAAAGACAAATGGATGAAAAAAGAAATAAAAATATTTAACAGGTTAAAAATGGTAATATAATTGTACAGAAAGTCAAAAATGTGCACAACACTGCTTCTATTAAATAATTTCAAGTAAGAAGGAAACCCTCTTCCCGGCTGACTGTTTTATTTTTATCTTTCTAAGCAAGAGGATACAGGGAAAAACGTTTATCTTTCCCATTTCCTCCCCACAGATGATCTGCCTAATGTTAGATTATTGTGACAGTTTTTACACCTCTATTAAAACGCTTCATGTTTTTAGGATCCATCCTGCAGCAGTTTGCTGTTTGAGTCCCCTGTTGGTCGGAGCTCAGGGGTTCTATTTCTGTGAAAATGTTTACACCCCAATATCGCCATTTAACATTAAGAGCAGTCGGTGGAACCCAACTGGGATCTTAGACATTCAACCAAAACCATCCGTGTGTTTTGTTGGGATTTGATGTGATGGAACAACAGAAAGTACAGCTTACATGGTGTCGTTTGGAGAAAATAGAAAGTGGTGAATATTTTTTGCAAGTTCATGGTGTGAAAACTGAAATACATTTTTTTTTCCATTAATTTTCTATCAGGCAGCATTTTAATCTATTAATAGGGTGGTTGATAAATATCCTAAGTTGGAAAACACCATCATGTAGGCCCAGGAGCACACCAGACAGGTTGCTGTGTAATCAATCCTATGAAGCTACATACCTGCGGGTCTCAGAGCCTTAATGTGTTAAGAATACAACCACAGCTGGTAGAGGGAATCTTAGGACGTCTCGCAGTTCAGAAGGCTGCAGTGGGATTTAGCTTTGCTGAAATAATATGATTAAAAATCTGTAAGAAGATGCTCAACACTTAAAACTTAAGCAGAAATTCATCGTGCAGCAGAACGACGATCCAACACAAACAGCCAGAGCTGCAGTGGAACAATTTCTGTCAAAGATCGGAATGGAAGTTAAAGCCTGTACGCAAATAAAAAGGAGAATCTATAAAAAAGATGCACTGCACAGATTTTTATTAAAAAAAAAAAAAAAAAAACTTTATAATTTTTTTTCTCCAACCTGTAGTGTTAGTTTATGTGAAGTCCCATTAAAACGTGTGCATCGACTGGTTTTATTGGGACACAGGCTGGAGGGTGTGAATATTTTTGCAAAGCATTCAAGGATAAGTGCTCCCTCTATCGGATACCGTTAAAAATAAAGCTGCCTTTTGTTTCCTCTCATTTTTAGAATCCCTTTTACAATCCAGCGGTTGTGTGAGCTGCTCACAGATCCCAAAAGGAACTACACTGGAACAGAGAAGTTTCTCCGAGGGGTGGAGAAGGTAGGTCATCATCGTTTTCAACACAGAGGAATACATGTTTGTTTGTTTTAAATCTGGCTCCTTTGCTTCTGTTCCAGAATGTGATGGTGGTGAGCTGTGTCCACCCCACGTCAGAGTAAGTGCTATTCACAGGCTAAAGAATCATTACGTTTCCAAACACTCGTATAACGTTTTCTATTTTAACAAATCCTGTTTCCAGGAAAAATGGATGCAGCGCTGTTAACAGAATGAATGGAGTGATGCTTCCAGGAAACACATCTGCTTTCACAGACAGGTTGAAAACAGATTTAATCTGGGCTTTTATTTAACTGCTTGGTTTAAAAGAAGCAGAAAATAATCTTCTTTTGTGATTGGCTTTGGTTAGGAAAGTAAATGGTCCAGGAACCCCTCGGCCACTGAACAGACCAAAGGTGTCTCTGGCCACCTCACTAGCAGCCAATGGTCTGCCAGACAGCACAGACAACAAAGACCTCAGCACGGAGCAGGAAGAGAACAAAGACACCAGGTAGGACAGGAGATAAGATTGACTAAGAAATGTGTTTACCTTCAACACAAACAGCAGCTAAATCTATTTCTGTCCTCTTTCTTGATTCCCTGTCAGCAACGTCTCGCCTTCAGAAGGCTCCCCAGGAAGTGCTGTGAAGAACAAACACTCGGATGAGGA
This sequence comes from Jordanella pulchra, assembly GCA_034780135.1. Lineage (NCBI taxonomy): Eukaryota > Metazoa > Chordata > Actinopteri > Cyprinodontiformes > Cyprinodontidae > Jordanella > Jordanella pulchra. The sequence continues at coordinate 38,060 of JAUZNJ010034439.1, read as the reverse complement.
GGAGGAGGAAGAGGACATGGAGGCTGAGCACCAGGAGGTGAAGAGACTAAAGTTCTGCAAGGACGAGGAGGAAGATGAGGAGGAAGAGCAGAAGGTGGAGACGCTGAGGTCTTCAGACAGCAGCCCCCACTCCAAAGAGGCTGAAGCCATGGTACAAGAGGAGAAGAGTGAAGCTTCCAGCACTGCTGCTGCCAGCGAGGAGCAAGGTGGGATTTTTATTCATTTTTTTTTTTTTTACATTATGAAAATCAGGCTTTAGAATCTCATTAATGATTCTGGAAATGATTCAGAGGCTGAAAGATTAATAAAAACAAAACCTTAATCAGTTTATAAATAAATCTTTTCAAATCTTTTGAATAGACCCGGTGTTTGTACTCGATTTGGTTCATATTCCATTTATTTGGATTTTCTTTTTTTATGAGGAGGACAACACTTTGAAAAAGGAGATTATTCTAATTCCAGCCTGTTCTAGTCGCTGACAGTTGCTTCCTAACTATGCGTGTATATAAGTTTATGCTGTGTAAGGTAGTGTGTTTCAAATGATTTATATGCTTTGTTATAAAATTGTCTTTTTTTGTTTTGTTTTTTTTCCCCCTCCTGCCACCTTGTTCCTTTAGAACCAACTAGCAGTACGCAGGCTGAGACCTGCAAAGGATCAACGCAGGAGGAGGGGGAGCAGGCTGAGAGGGAGGTACCGTGTGCCTCTGAAGAGGAGGGCAGTGACATGGATCAGACGGATCAACAGGCCCCTTCCAGCATCCAGGAGAGTCCAGAGACCAGCAGGGATGGAGAGGATAGCAGCAGTGACCCAGTCAGCAGCAGTAGCAGCAGCAATGGTAGCAGCTGTAGTACTGAGGAGGGGGCCGAGGCAGCCAGAGAGGACGTGGTTGTTGCTCCCTCCAGCAGTACAACTGAACCTCCCACAGAGGGCGCCACCTCAAACACTGAGACCACCGAGGAGCCTATGGAGCAGGATTAGACTGAAGACCACCCCCTGCAGCCATACGTGACCGTAAACCAGCTCGTCCTTGAATCCAGGCTTACTGTGGCTGGGAGCCAGGACGAAAGGCACCTCAAACACACGATAAACACCTCGTCCTGCCTCTGGACACTCCTCCCAAACAGCTAGCTGGCACTGATGTGGGCTTCGGAAACATCCCCCCCCTCTCTTTTTACTGGAATATATTAAATGTTTCTGTCATAAATCCCCCAGAACAGGGTTGGTTTCTGCAGCCCTGAATAACTTGGCTGGATTATTGTTTTTCTTTGTTTTATTTTTTATTATTATTATTTTAATGTAAGTGGGGTTGTTTTGAATACTGTGGGATACGGCTCTTTGTTTGGACCACTTACTCCAATCTGCTGGCCATATGATGCAACAGGAAGTCCTTTGAAGCCTAGACAGTTGAAACTCAGCCACCCCACAGATGGCTATTATTTAGGCGACTTTTTAGATAAAATAAAAACCACTTTTTTAAAAATTGTTTTTGAAAGTGTTTAATCCACAACAGTCCATCAGCCTTTTCATTCTTTCTACAACTGACCTCTCAGTTCCTGTGAGATGGGAAGCCTTTATTTTCATCACCTGCTGTCATCTTTTAAGCATCTTCCCACAGTGATACACTACCAGTCCCACTGAGCTAAAAGACATGCTACCTTAGAGGCGTCCTCTGTGAACTGATGTTTATTTTTATTTTTTTTTTTAATTGTTTTGGATGCATAAACCATAATTTATGATGATCTCATTTCAGTGACTTCTTCTGGAGTACCTTTTGGTTTTTGTCTGCCAGTTGTAGTTCCCCAAAACCAGCTGTAAGTACAAAGATGAAGCGCTTTCTTTGTATCGTGATGTCACCACGTTGTTTCACCGACTGACCAACTGATATCCGGTTTCTGGTTCCAGTTCTACACCTGTTTCTGCAGCTGTACTTTTTGATATTTAGAATTAAAAATTTCTGTAAAGTAGATTTTTTTGTAGATTGTAATACAGTATGTGTTCACTGCCTTTGTGAAACCATATATAATTGTATAATTTCTGTGTATACTCTGAATGCATTTGCTTTCAGTGCGGTATTCAGAAACGGCAATAAATGTTAACATTTTTATGCGTGGTGGTTTAACTCATTTACAGTTTCTTGGACTTTTTACATGTTTCGTCACTTTTAAAAGGACGTAGTTCACAAATTCATGACTTCACTAATTCATATCGTGGTGGTTGATGTATTTTTATTTCTCATGCATTTTATTTTTGTTCCGTTTGTTTGTAAACTTGAGAGTATTTACAAAAACCATGTGAGCCGAGGTACGATGTAGCACCTACACAGAAAACAAGGAAGTAATTGAACAAAAAGAATATGAATGTTGGTTTTAACTGAAGCCGGAGCTAAAGCCATGGATGCTTGGAATTTTAATACTTTGTAAGTATTACCAGCAGGGGGCAGCGGCATGTTTATCTGTTGATTGGGGCCCCTGCAAAAAATTAAGCTCAGCAAAGATATTAGGACAAACGCTTGCTTTATATTGCTTTGTTTTAACATGAATCTTTGCTTTGGGGTGTTTTTCCCTTTATTGTAGTGGACTTGATTGAGGTCCCAGTAAAATCACAAACCTTATTATTTAAGATAATTTATGAAGAAACTTCTGTTTTTAAACTTTGGGTTTAAGCCTCCTTTACTTTGAAACCTAATTGAAATCAGCTACAGCGAAACATTAGTACAGCTCACAGGTATTTTTTTTCATTTAAGGGATTGTTGTTGAACAAATTGTATAATTAAGACCAAAAACCACTGCAGACAAACCAACGTACAGCCATGACTGGAAAACAGACGCAGTGGTGGAAGACCAATAATCTGAGCAGGACCCATTAAGAAACTGGGTACTGAAGGAGCTGTAGGGATTTGTTCAATTATTTGTCCTCCATAAATCTGGCCTTCATAAAAAGGGCAGCCATAGCAAACATGTTTCTTTATGAGACCAAACCTGAGCTGTGGTGGCATCATGCTTTGAGGATACTGACAGGAAAGTATGGAAGAGATGAACAGCATAATCCCAAAAGAAAAGCTGGTGAAGGTAAAAAGCCTTGAGGCTGATTTACACAACAGCAGGACAACTGTAAACATACAGCCACGGCTCTGATACAACATTAGATCCGTTTTATATGTGTGAACAATTATGGCAGAAAAACTCTCGAATGTTTCTAATCAGTCGAAATGAGCTTGTTTTCAAACAACTCCGTGCAAAGCTGACAGACATGTACTGCAAAAAGCTTTTGTAAAATGTGTGTGTTTGACTAGGTAAGTAAAATGGTGTGCTGAAGAGGTAAGACTATTCCACTTAGAATAAGTAAAAACATCTCTAAAGATATAGATATGTATTTTATTTTACTTAACAACCCAAATGAAGCACAAACAGGTTTTAAAAGTTTCTTTTTAGATAATTTTTTGCAGAGTAAGAAGCTCAAGCAGTCTCTGATCCAGGCAGTGTTACTGAAAGACCTTTTGGTAAAGGTAAGTCTAATTCAAAAAATACATTTGTCTTCTTGATTGTTTTAATATAATCAATCTAGAAAAATGAAAAAAGGGGGAAAAAAGAACTTGTTCTTGTCCTCCACCTCCTAGTTTTATTTGCCAGAGGTCAAAAGCAAAGTGATTTAGGAATAATGAAGCCAACCCATTTTGCTGTCATGGGGTTATGTCTCCCATCTGCAGACCCGTTAGAGGGGGGGCTGCTCTCTGTAAATTTATGTTATCATCTGTCACCGCTGGCCTTTGACTGCTGAAATTTGCCCAGTCTCTCAGAGGAAATAAGGAGCGCAGTATATTAATCCTTTCAGCGCTCTTTAAACGGTGCGCTTTGAACACCCGTCTCTGGAGAGATAAATGTATGTTCAGGGAGGAGCTGTGAGACTTAAAAAAAAAAAAAAAAAAACAGCTCGAGTCTCATTCTGTCCCTCGCCTTCATGAGCAGATGATGGTGACTTTCACAGGCTCATTAGAAGCATGCAGGAAGTGATCCGTTCAGGGTGCTCTCCAGCACCCTAATCACTCTCGAAAGTTACATGCAGGGATTTTCTTTTTTAATTCAACCTTAATTTAATGACATTCATTACATTTGACTTTTCCTTTAAAAGAATATGTAAGATGATCATTCTATGGAAAGGTCATAAATGACCAATGGTAAGTGTTCCGTCAGAGACCAACAGATTAACATTTAGCTGGTTAGAGTTACAGAGGCTTTAAGAAATTCTTAATACTGGGGAGAGGCTTAGTTTACAACAGGACAATGACCCTAAACACACAACCAGAACTACAAGGTGGTGGTTTAGATCACAGCATGTTCATGCATTAGAATGGCCCAGTCAAATCCCAATAAAATCCACTGACACTTTTGGTTGTGGCATGAGAGAATATGAAGTTTCAGGGGTATAAATACTTTTGAAAGGTGGTATAGAGTAAAAAAGGAATAAAATCAGTTAAACAGATCCACAAGAAGTTCAGCCTTTCATTTAAACAGCATGTCTAAAGCTCTAGGGTTTGAAGTGAGACTTTTTAATCTATGAGTCTTCTGTATAATTAAACTCTCAGCTCTCATTTCACAGACGACCTCCTCCGGACCTGCTGGCCCTTGGACATCTGGGTGTAGATATGCTTCCATTGTACTATTCAACATCTGTCTCAAGAGAGAAACTTTCGAACAGAAGTTTGACGACATGCGAAGAAGAAAGTCTTTTTGTGTCAGAAACCCTGAGAGGACAGAGTTCTGCTCCAGGAGTTCACAGATGGAGCAGAGCGTTACCCTTCCTGCTTCTGTCCTCTCTGACAGGGTTACAAATGCCCTCCATGCACGCATTCTCTGTGTCCTCCAACAGAGGGTACTGTTTAGTTTCCACATGTTCAGAGCTTGTCTGGCTTAGAAATTAAAATGCAGACCAACTCCTCCTCCTCTTCCTGCTGCGGTTGTCACATTCACTACGCGTCCTTATGAACCACCTTGAATTTCCTTGAAAAAAAAATTAAAAAAAAAGCTCAAGCTCAGTCATCATGACCTCCTTGGGCCTCACCAGGCCCTGTCTGCAAATGTTCCATTTTTCCCTTCAGCCTTAAGCTACACGAGGGCCCGATGCTCTAAATGTGTCCAATTTGCATTCAGAGCGCTGCTTTCTGCAGCTGCAGCTCGGTGTTAAAACACACTTTCATCTCGCCTTGTAAGAAAAACCCCACGGGCGGCGACCGTGTGTCTAACTCCTCACAACAGCAAAAAAAAATAAAAATCTTCAAGCCCGATCCGAAACATCCTCCGTTTTTTTCCTTGAAGAAGATTCCAACACATCGCTGAGTTTTATCTGCAATACCAAGAAACCAAAGGATCAAATGAGGTGGGTTTCAGGCACGCAGCAGCCTCTAACATTCTGAACTTCTCTGACAAATCTGGCAGCCTGTGGCTGTGTGTGGGAGAATGGTCTGTCTGCAAACACTCAAAGAACACCAAGTGCACCTAAAAGTGGAGGTTATAGGACACCTCCGCTTTAGGAGGCCTCTAGAGAGACTTCACATGAGCTGCTTCAGAGAAAAACGCTGAAATGATGCTCTATAACAGCAGAGATTGAGTTATTTTGATTTCAGGCTCCAGTGGGATCTTACAGAACAGACTTCTATGAGTGGGCGGTGTCCTCAGTGGGCACAGATCTCCATTGGCCTCTGATTGAGTTCCTACTCTGCTGTCAGTAGAAAGGCTCAGTATGAGAGGGGACTGCTTTGATTAGACTTCCCCATTGGTGTCAGCCGTTGTTAGTGTCCATTTTTCCTCACCGACTTCAAGTGTTCGAAGGTGGCAAATTGTAAGAGCTTGCATGTTGCTTAGAGAAATTTTTGGGAAGTGAAAAAACAAGAGGCTTGGGAAATCAGGTCTGTGGTATAAAGAAGAATGTGCATTAAATGTAGAAAAAAAGATGAATGTTGCAAAACCGTTTCAGGGAAGGTGGGATTCATTTTTAGTTTCATGCTGCTTTGTTTACAAAACACTGAGGAGTTAAGGATATAAACTGTTGTTTAGTTGGGAACAAATTACAACTTGGAAAAAAAACAACATATTTTTTTATTGGAAGCAGGGCAAGCGATTTTAAAAGCTTTGTGATTGGAGAAAAGCTAACACTGTATCCTAAACACATCATCCCCAGATGAGACAGCAAGGACAGTATCGTGCTGTGGTTCACAGGTGGATCGAGTTTAATCTGACTCTAAACATTTCAAATAGAGCTCATACAGTTAGCCCCAGAATAAAGCTCAGCTATAAACTATGTGTAAGAGAGAGACAAGGGTTAACAACTGAAAAGCAAGAGCATCATCGATATAAAGAGAAGCTGAAGTTGTTTACAGCTGTAGCTGAACTATGACCCCCTCTAGGATGATGACACAGCTGAACAGAATGTCAGGTCAGATTACATTTATGTGAAAAAAAAAAAGTTTGGAGTCAGATCAGCATTGGTTCATCACGGAAATACACGCCAAATGAAATCACCACAGCATCTTAGTATCTCTAAAATAAGGTTTCCATTAATTTATGACGTTTTAGCGATTCAATGTCTGCTCTAGTCATCACTTCACCTTTCACCTCTGACACCAACTAATCTGGTTTGAAACTGAATGAAGATTGTCATCATTTGAAAATATTAAAGATGTTGAAACCCAGAAAGAACAGCAACACGTAAAATCTTCTTGAGCACAAAGTTGAAGCATACTGCAATCTCTGCATGTTGGCTAACAGGCAGTGCATTTTACATGTGACGAACCCAGAGCTTACTGATCAAAGACTGTAAGAGGCTTGCAAACATTTGTCAAATAAGAGAAATTTAGCTTCTTTTACAGCACTTAGAATTAGGGATTAATTGTGGACAGCAAGAAAGAAACTTTCTAGAAAAAAATAAGACTGGAATTTGTCTTATAGAGACGTTTCTTTGTAAGGATTACATTCAGAGCTCTGTTGTCACCGTTCAGATAATTTGGAACATGTGTATTATATGAATGAGGTGCCGTCTGCTTAATCTGTTGAAAAATAGAGGTTTGAGCGATCTGACACATGAAACCATGCATCGAGAATAGTTAAACAGATGTGGGAGGATAAAGCCCTGTGACTTACAGCTCTGCTGACCTATAAACAAAGCACGAGCAAAGGGCCTTTGAAGCTAAACGGACCATGAGATCACTGAATATGCTCTCAGAGATATTTAATGCATCTGTGGCATTTAAAGGAGATGCTTGTTCTTTTGCATCCCTGGAAAAACTTGTAAAAAGTAGAAGTGATGAAGTATGATTGTTATATTTTCATTGCTGGGTTAGTATTTTATTTTCTAAAGGGTAGTATGTGTATTGTGAAATGTTTATTTCTGGCAGATGACAGGATCACGGTTTGTTTTCTGAAAGTCCTTTTGTTCCTGAAATGAAGGCTAGTGACAAAGATCACTAACCTAAAAAAAACACTTTTTTTTAAAACCTTAAACGTATTAGGATGATGGAAGGTGGGCTGGCATGCAGACCCCATACACTTAAACAGGATAAAGAAGGCATTGAGGTAGACCCATAAAGTGCACTGACCATAGAGCCTAATAGGTGTAATTCAGAGCTGCATGTGTGTATTGTGACGGCTGCATGTGTTGTTTGGTAGTGCTTTTATTGGCCATTAGCTTTTGTTGATCTCCCAGGAGAGTACAAGGTAAGTCTGAAGTTCAAGCATTTTTTTTTTCTTTTCATTTATCGATGTCCCTGATTTAATATTTACAGCCAGGCCTTGTAAGTAATTTTTTAAAAGCATTTCCCATCGTGTAGCACTTGTATTTCAAGTTCTTTTTGACTGATTGTCTCTGTGAGTTACTATTATTTTCTGCCCATTGATTTAGAACAGAGCAAGCTGTGCTAAATGCGACAAGAGCTCTGTTGTTGTGTTAAAAGAACCACGATTCTGGCTTTTATTTGTTGATCTCCCATGGAGGCTGTCCTCAGCCATCCGTGGCTTGTTTTCACCAGCTACGTTTCAGTTTTATGCCGCTCTAACTGAAAGCCCAATCCATACAGCTTAAGTGACCAAAACAAAGAGGTTTGTGATATTTAGCAGCTTTTCAAAGTACAGAGATAAATGAAAAAAAATCCACTGTCCTCTTTACAGTTTTTTCCATCTAAAAGAGCATTGATTTTGGCTTGGAACGACCACACCGATTCCTCCCTCCTGTGTCCCAACATATCCATTCCCCTCATCATCATAAAGCGCCCAGCAGCTCTGCTCCTTCCTAGCATGATTCACACACAGAATCCCGGCCAAAGCATCACTCCATGTAAACACAGTTGCTGTAATTGCATGTTTATTAGTCTCCCTTTCACTCTTTAACAACCGGCCGCAAAGAGCAGGTTCCATCTCTGCAAATTGCCTCTAAAAGTGCTGGGCTATTATGAACAAGACCCTTTAGAGCCATTAGAGTGAGTGCCCAGAAGGGCCACATGGGCCCCCTGTGTCTCCTTGGAGGGGTAGAGATTCATTGGAGCACAGTAAACGGGGAGAGATGCAGCAGTTCAATAAATGCTCCAAACGTGTCATATTTCAAAGATATAGGAGCATAAAAACAGAAACCTTTTCATTTTGCCACATCAGCTCATTGCTTACAACATTTGGAACTTATAATTTTAAATGTTTTCATTGCAAACTTTATCAAGATTAGAAATATGCCTACAGGATATGAAGTTCTAGTTTATATGGTTTATTGGGATTTTATGTGACAGAGCAGAAATTAGAGCTTGACTAAAGCTTAGGGGAAACAGAAGACAATCATACACAGCTTTCAATGCCTCTTTACTACAAAACGTCGTCATGTTTCTTTGTGTTCACCCCCACTGAGTCAATACTTAGCAGAACAGAACTTCCCTGCAATTACACACATGTATTTTGGGATACGTCTACTATACCTAAAGCTGACTTTTATACCAGTCCTTGGAAAAAGGACCTTCTCTTAATTCAATTTTAATGAAATCTGTCTGTTGACATCATCTTCAAATCTTGTTGCATATTCTTAGACGAATAAGATTTAGTTCAGGATTTTGACCAAGTCTTTCCATTAAACCTCAGCTTAAATGCTATGTCTCAATGTCTTGCTTTGAAGTGGACCTCAGCCTTGGTCTGAAGTCTTGTGCAGCCAGTAGCAGGTTTTATGTAAGAATTTTCTAGTATTTAGCTCCACATATCGTATCAAGCATTTTCCAGCAGTTTCCCTGCATGATGCCACCACCATCATGTTTTACACTGTATGTGTTGGGACATGTGCAAAGTCTTCTGCCACTCATAGTGTTTTGGTCAGAGTATCTTTTTCAACTGAGAACTCATCAAAAGGATTATATTCTGTGTATATCCTTTTCAGCCCTGGAACAGCTTGGCATTCCCTGGGGTCAGCTGGAGAGTACTTCTGGGAGGCCAAAATGCATCTGGTGCATCCTCTCTGTTCTCCCATTCTGCAATTGTTGTTAATTCAACAACTAACTTTATGTTCTCTCTGCTTCTTCTCATCATAGTAGCTTTATCTGATCTCTTTCTTTTTAGCTGCGACACATCCTTAAGAGAAAAATCAGCTGTGCTGCTGCCATTAACACCTTAGATTATAGATGATAGAGTTGGGCTCGTTTTCCACTTGTTAGTCCTGTTTCTCTCTTAGACATAGCTATGGCCTCAGCTTTTTCCTCTGACTAACTGTATGTGTGCATTTTTTACTGGCCTCATTTAGCAATTATAATAGGACTGTACTCTAACAGTACAAATAGAAAAAAAAGACATCTAACATATTTGGAGGTTCCCCTGGAGAATATGAGAATATGGTAGCTGATCTTTGGCCGTAAATGTGCGCTCACACAAGCATTTTGGAATGAAAGCAGAAATGTTTGGCTACAATGGACTGTGCATTCAGCAGATCAGCACAAACATCTCATACCTACTGTCAAACCTTGAGGAGGAGGTCTGATGCTGTTGGCTTGTAGCATGCAGTCACATGGTCAAAAATGTACCACTGTATATTCTGGAGCAAGAATCTCAGAATCCAGTCCTGAAGAATCGATGTCCTGTAACTTTTAAAAGTGTGTTGCTATTTCCACAAACCTGAATCCTAAAACTGGATTACCTGCTAAGAATGCAGTCAAATACTCCTGAGTCCAGCAAACACCTGATTATTTGAGCCTGGCGTGTTAAAGTTGAGAGACATTTAAAAGGGGGGAGGATAGCGGCCCCCGAGAACTGGAGTCTGACCCCTATGTTCTGAGAAGTGATTCCATCTGTTTAACATGTAAAGTTTCAATCAAACTTTGTCATGAATAGAACAAAGGAATTACTTACAAGCGCATTTTGAGATAATAAAATAATAATAACAAATGAAAAACCTGTGAATCCAGCTCTGTGCTTTTCTTCTCCCACATCTTTTTACTTTTCTCAATCTATTTGTCATGATCTGAGGCAGAAAACAATGTTTTTTATGTTCACCCACAGGTTCTGTCTACACTGTAGACTTCTGTGTGGGAGTGGTCATGACATGTTGGATCAGGTGATCAATAAGAACTGTTTGCTGTATGTTTCAGAGCGTTCCATCAGCAGAATTAAGGTTCAGTTTTTAATACAATACAAAGTTTTTAATGCATTTCTTTCTGTTTATTCTGCAACTTGTACTCTTTAATTTAAGGTCAGAGAACCAAAAACAGCCTTGGCACATTTTAGATCTGTATCTGCAGGTAAAAGAAAAGTTCAGGTCATCTAACAATTCATGATGCTGTTTCCCATTAAGGTTCTTTTTAGGTTTGATGGCCATTAATTCAGAGGACCTACTGTGGTAACTCGTGATCATGCCTGTGAAAAGTATTCACACCCTTAGAGTTTTCCATATTGCTTCTCTTTACGACCACAAACCATTAAAAAGTGGTTTATTATTGTCTAATCTTTTGAAAATGATTATTTTTAAAAGGCTGTAAAACTAAAACAATACAACAATAAAGTAATCGCCTTTGATGTAATTTGTTACATTATAACCCCATCCTTCTTTTTGGCCTACTGAAAATTAACCCTCCATCCCAGTTCCCAGGCCTCTACAGGTTGCCTTGTCGGGTATTTAGCTTCATCCTTTTGCTGTCAGACCAGCATTTCCATCCCTGCTGAAGGTTGCATCATCACATCGTGTTGCTGCCAACATGTTAGGTAGTTTTTCACCATGCATAGTTGTACATGTTAGCCATAAAGTTCTTCTTTCGTGTTTTCTTTTTCCCCCATTCGATTCGCTGCAAATAAAGCTTTAAGCGTTTTTTCCCACAGATTGCCTTGTTATTTACTTTATTTAGGAACATTTGAAGTTATGAAATGCATTCTTATCAACCATTTTCAAAGCTTGTGTATCTTATTCTCCAGATTTAAACAGTGTCAAAAATCAGCAGTGCCTTCCAGCAGCAGGAAAGCCCCCATCCTTATCTGTTAATGGGTTAGCATGAGCCTGGGTTTTTGTTGTGGTGACATTTAATGTGATGAGTCCAGCCAAAGCCCAGCACCGTCAGACAGGTGGGGAGACGCTTTCCATCCAAAGATAAGGAAGAATTGTAAAAAGAGCCGGATAGCAATAAAACAGTGGATCTGTGGCAGTGGGACATTCTAGAATTGATCACTAGAGCTGTAAGTTTGGCTTAGCTGCCAAGTTCTTATCTGCCATTAACAGAGTGTGCACAAACAGTCGCACTGAGACATAAATCACAAGGCCTGGGTTCAGTCAGGCTTCAGGAGGGGTAATTAGTTATACTGATCCTCTGTATAGCAGATATACAGGATGCATTCTCAGCCGCTCTGATTATCATAATCACCCCCCTTAAGAGATGTCAGCTTAAACCCTGAGATGATAGATAAATGAAGCCTGCACCTGTGTATTGTAGAGGAAGATAAAGCACTGAATAGTGAGAGAAAATATGTAAGTGCGGCGTTTGGTAAATTTCACTGGAACTGTGACGACACAACAGTTAAAAATGTAATAACATAACATATGTTGTGGAGTTCGCTTAAATTCTAAAACTGCGAAGACCTGGAATGTTGGGAAGTTCAGATGTATGCTAAAATTATGCAGTGATAGCAGTGTGACTATAACAGAAAACGAAAAACAAAAGAAACATGTCATTGATTTCCAAGAAACAACATTTTTTTGTTTGTGTTGAAACAACACCACAGGCTGATGGCATGAATTTTGTTTTTTTTTTTCTTTTGTCCTAATGTGACTTGGCTCCAACAAACGATGTCTAACTTTCTCAACATGCATTTTCATTTTTTCTTACCAAAACTAGTAATTAAGAATTTAGCCTTAGCTTGGTTTCAATGATACCGAATCAACATGAACTTTAATGTTTTGCACAGAGACTATCTGGGACTCTTGTAAATTCTAAATTTTCAAACTCCTTTCATTTTAGAAAACAATTTTTATTCTTGTAATCACTCTGTAGTTAATATCTAAGAGTATTAATGCATTAATATAGATGACAGCATTTACTAAATCTCAAAAGGTCTAAGTTCTTCTCTGTAGGAAGGATTAGATTTGGAAATCTTCATTTTTTCCTCTTTTTATGCAAATATGGATAATGTACAGGGACCTATTAACCATAATGGGTTTTCTGTGGCGAAGGAAGAGTTGCTGAACTAATTATTAAGAAAGCAGCCAAAAGTCTGAGAAAGCACAGAATGTTGATGTGGTTGGAAACTGAGGCTGGCAGGGATTAGAACAACTTCTATAAAACACCAGCATAGGTGTTACTAATGTTTATCCCTGGTATGATAAAATTCATTGTTTATGCTAGAAAATACACACATAACATGACACAAGCATACACAGGGCTTCTTTTTTTGGTTGCTTAGGAACATGTCTGATGCACTAGAAGGCTGACAGCTAACATCCTTTTTTGCAGGCAAGAGGAGGAGGAGTCTGCTATGAAAATGATATCCTGATGTAGCGGTGCTTGTCTGATTTAAAACCCCAAACAGTAATGAAAGAAGTGGAGATGAAAACCACCCATCAGTAGATGTAAAAGTCGGTTGCCATGGAGATTGAACATCAGCGAGAGACGAGTCATTTTTAAACAAGGAGTCATACTGACTCCCTCAGTATGTCTGCTGCCCTTTATAAAAAGGTGTGGCAGGTCTTATCACTAAATTTAACTACTTTTTCATTCTTTTATTTTTACTTTTACGTTTTATTTCATATTTGATGTTAGTTTCTTGTAATGTGATTAAATTAAAGCCATCATTTTTTGATGTATTAGCCTTGATTTATTTTCCTTAGGGCTTCAGTCTGTTCTCTAAATCCAACCATAATCTAATTAGAAAGACAAATTACAGAGGAAAAAAGACACAAAGACACAAACACACCTGTGAGAAGAATGAAGCACCGCTTACACCTCTGATTAACGAGTTCAGAGTGCTAAATCAATTACAAAAACAAACTGAAGTTCAAAGTAGGAACTTGAAAAAGTCTCAAGACTGTATGTTGTTATTGTGACCACCACTGTTTTTGTCTCATTATAAACTAACATTCCTTTGCTGGGTGGAAGGTGAGATGACCAAAGTATGTGGGCAAAGTTTCAGAGATCCCTTTGTTTTCAGTAATGAGACACTGAGCTGATAATTGAAGGATCACGTGAAGCTGAGAGTGGAAGGTCCTCCTAACAGATGGCAAGACTCCACAGTTAGAAAAAGAAACCGTTCACCCAGCAAGGAGACATCAATACGATCTGGAGCCTGCTGCCAGGATAACTCACAACATGAGACAACAGCTCACGCTTCATGTCAGGTCTCAGTTTTAAGCTGCCATTGACTGCTTTTCTTCAACTATAGAGGGGCAGGAAGAGATATCAGAGAGAAGGCTTTGCTGCAGGAGCCCTGCAAGCCAAAGGCTGTCACAGAAAACTTTCAGTCAGCCTTCAGTTATGTCAGATCTGGGCAGAGCGGATCACCGCTGACTGCTTTGTTTCATGTCAGGCTGACAAACTGTTGCCCTACTTATGTTCTGATATCAGACAGACACAACCAAAACATTTCACTGGCCTCAGGGCTTCCGCTATCTCTGCTTCTTGTTTGGAGGTAGATATTCTGTGGAGAATTCATACTTTTAATGCATTCTAAGTTAAATCAACTTTATCCTCTGAGGCTTTTTCGTATTAGACTAATTACAGCAGAAAAACTAAAATCAAGTTTTGCATCTTTAAGCGCCCTTCATTTACATATGCTTTATGTATAAAGCATATGTAAATGATATAAAGCTATGTATAAAGCGTCTCTTAATATTCTAAACAGATGTTGATCAAAAATTCAGCGGGTTTAAAAAGTTCATTTAAATTCACCTGTTAATCATGACTGTCTGTTGTTTGAAGGAGTAGATTCTCATGTAGAAACAGTTCCTGGTAACCGTGTCTGCAGAAGTTCTGTTTAGGTGCCACAGAATCCGAGGGATTCAGTTGACAATCTAGTCTATCATGCCCTCAGTTATTACAGGGATCCTTAACATTTTACATTTTAGTTTTCAATTATTGTATTATACATTATTGTAAATACATTATTGTAAATGTATTTCACATTATTGAATGTTTATGTTGGGGTTTTGGTCATTGTTACATTGTTGTGCTATTTTATAATCTCACCTTATTGCTAAAAAGTCCTCATCTTGTCCTAATTTCTGCATCATTTGCATGTAAAAAAATATGTTTCACATAACACACAAATAACAAAATAAAATTACATGTTACATTAAAATATATTTTATTCCAGTATCTTTGGTTAAATGGTAAAAAGTGGATAACTGAGTCAGATTACTTCCAAATCTGCAAATCTTGTTGTTTCTGATCTGCAATGTTCTGTTTCTGTCAAAGGGGTCCAGGCAGAACCAGTGGTGAACCAGTGACAAGGTTACTGGTGTCTAAACCACAAAACTGGATGACTGAGAATTTGCACAAACACTTTGTTGTCTAAAGCTCCTTAATGTTCATTGAAGGGTAGTCTGAAAGAAGAGCTATCCTTCCATCTGCTGCCATCTCCTCACCTGAGGTCAGATCAATGGGTAAAGGATCCAGGGGTCAAACCAAGATCCCCCACCAGCAACTCTCTCCAGATCCTCCTGGACATGGCCTAGCCTAGCCTCTTTGACTAGCGGGGAATTGCAGTCCTTCCAGTGCTCTCTGGGTCCGCTATGCTTCCTAAAACTGTTGATGTTGGTTCTGATAAAATGATGTCAGTAAACACGGTTCTTGGCATTTTGTGGAATTTTGTGTTGGTCGGGGCAAACTTGGCATTGCATAAATACAAAGAACATACAACCGGGCACACAGCTGTAAGTGTAAAATAAGATGTAGATTAATGTTGCATTCCTCTTTTTGTACTTTAAGAATAAGCTGTGGAACCCTGTGATAGTTCCATGTAGCGTTAGCATAGCATACAAATCCCACTCAAGACGATTTAAACCTACAAAGTTAAATTCTCTTCAGTGATCATGCAAACTCTCTGCAGTTCCCCCTGGAGAATTTCGAGCTTGTTCCCAAAACCCCAACATAAACATTCAATAATGTGAAATACATTTTTGGAATTCACTGCACAAAAGATTCAATTATATAGTTACACATTTTAAAAAGTTCATAATGGAAAACTAAAATGTAAAATGTTAAGGATCCCTCTTCATTTGGGATTTTTATAAAGAGACCAACAGGGAAGTCGATTTGAAAGGCTTTCAAATCCAACTACTGAGTCAGAACTTTTTGCTGCAGTTATCCATCTCACAGGCCTCTTGTAAGGTTTCATTCAGTGTGATGTTCATTGTTGATTTTTCTCAACATTTGCCTATAGATAAAATAATATTGAACATTCTTCTGATCTAAATGTAGCAACTATTTTAATGTTTAACGTGGCATCTATATGGCTTGTTGCAAACAGCAAACTGGACTGCTCATTGCTTTCTTTCAGGAATGGCTTCCTGTTGCCACTGTATCATAAAGGCCAAATTTGTTAAAATGGACCGCTAAAAGCGGTTCTCTCAATAGGTTCTCCAACATGAGGTGTGAAGCTAAAAATGAGTAAAAAAATTCTTAACAGGTATTTATCCCAGAGCAACTCTGTTGCCATGAAGCAAGAAGGTTCTGGGTTCAATCCCAGCCTGGGGTCCCTGGGGTCTTTCTGCATGGAGTTTGCGTGTTCTCCCTGTGCATGCGTGGGTTCTCTCCAGGTACTCTGGCTTCCTCCTACAGTCCAAAAACATGATTGTTAGGATAATTGGCGTCTCTCAATTGTCCTTAGGTGTGAGTGTGTGCATGCATGGTTGTGTGTCTATGTGTTGCCCTGCGACAAACTGGCATCCTGTGTGTCCTCATCTTTCCATATTCAGATTAAAATCAAAGATTGCTCCATGAGACATTGCTTTATAAACCAACCCTGCCCTTCAGTAGCTCCACAACTTTCTCTGCTGTGTTCCTAGATCATCTTGATGTTGACTGTTCTCTTTTGATATCTAATATAATATGAAAGGTGGACAGAACAGTATTGTTTCTATGGTATATAAAAAAAGCACTCATCTATAATTAGGTGAGCAATGAAGGATATTACCCTGGATTTCTATTTACTGGTGTTTAAGTAAAGGGTGGGAGAGATACAAATAAATCATGGTTTATTTTTTGGTTGTAACGTGACAAAATATGCATAACTTCAGAACCTATAGAGCTACTGTAATAGCATATAAACAAAATTAGCCATA